>JAFBJR010000208.1:63968-86859 GCA_016785285.1 Brachirus orientalis | reverse complement strand
CAGTGACACAAAGTGACCACACGAGGCAGCAGTAGACCAGCAGCTCCTGTGTCCCTGTGAGCTAAAATCACTGATTTTCTCTATGGACTTTGGTGTGGGAGAGTGAAAAAATAATGAAAAGATGCATCAGTACGATCTCATACATCCACGCTTCAAAAAGGTGAACTATTATTTCAAGGTCTTCTCCAAACTTCATGTCGGTGAAGTGTTTTAACAGAATAGAAACAGTGTTGGTTTAAATGTGTAGCAGGTGTAGTTCAGTTCTGCTGCAGACGCTGAACCTGTCACCTCCAGCCTCCACCAACCTCCACCAGCCTCCACCAACCTCCACCAGCCTCCAGCAGCCTCCACCAGCCTCCAGCAGCCTCCACCAACCTCCACCAGCCTCCACCAACCTCCACCAACCTCCACCAGCCTCCACCAGCCTCCACCAACCTCCACCAACCTCCAGCAGCCTCCAGCAGCCTCCACCAGCCTCCACCAACCTCCAGCAGCCTCCAGCAGCCTCCACCAGCCTCCAGCAGCCTCCACCAACCTCCACCAGCCTCCAGCAACCTCCACCAGCCTCCACCAGCCTCCACCAACCTCCACCAACCTCCAGCAGCCTCCACCAGCCTCCACCCTGCTGTGGGTGGACGCAGCCTGACCTACTGTATATCTGCTGTGGTAAAAGGAGACGTTGGGGGTTCGGGGTCATTTGTCTGTCATCTTAACCATTGTGGGTCATCTCCTGGACCACACACACACACACCTGCATGTATACAACATGATGTTTCACAAAAAACACCGTCATGCCCCTTTATGTCCAAACAAACACATACAGTACCTGCTGAGACCAACGCTACGAGGACATGTGGAGGACAAAGACTGGGACATAAAGCAGAGAGGAGCTCGAGGGTGGACTTACACCAGAGAGATGTGTGATGTGTCTTCTGTCCTAAACACTGACCTTGTCAGGACCAGTAGTCCTCATGGAGACCAAAACCTGGTCCTAATGAGGCAGAACCTCATTTCTGAGGAACTGGTTAAAGTTTAAGATGAGTGATGAGGCTATGTTTAGTCTGTTTATATGAATGGAAGTCAATGCAGAGTCCTGAGAAGAACAGCTGTACAAACCTGTGTCTGTGTGTGTGTAGCTGGTCTTCCTCATGTTGTGGGGACCTAAATGTGTCTCCACACTCACATTATGGGGACTTGTCTTCCTTATGGGGACAAAAATCAAGTCCCCATAACGTAAATGACTCCATTTTAAGGTGAAGACATGTTTTAAAGTTAGGCTGAGGTTAGGGTTAGGTTAAGGTTAGGGTCAGGGTTAGGGTTAGGACACTAGTAATTATGGTTAAGGTTAGAGTAAGTCTGCAGGAAATGAATGGAAGTCAATGGAATGTCCTCTGTAGTCATGGAAACCAGACTGTGTGTGTGTGTGTGATTATTGAGTGTCCTCTCCAGGTGGTTCATGGTCCTGAATATAAAATATGTAAAACTGCGACCACTGCAGTTCAAACCTGGTACTGCAACCCCAAATGAAAACGTTGGACTTTCCAGACGACGGAGTGTTTCAGTTCAGTTCAGACGAGGGAGGAGACTCTGCTTCTTGTCATCTTCTCCTGTTTGCTTCCATCTGTTCATCCCTGCTTCTTTAGTCAGATCAGCATGTGCGTCTTTAATCCCAGCTGAGTGAATGTTGTGCTTTTGCTGTGTGAACCAGACCAACGTCTCCTCCTCGAGATGTTTGAATCATCTCAGTGTTTTCATTTCCTCCTCCTCCTCGACCACCTGATATTCCAGATTAACCTCTAAACCCAAATCCACGTCACACTGTGTTTTTCCCTCACTTTGATCTCAGTTTGGACTCGAGCACTTGCTCGCTGCCAAAAGGAAAAATCTTCAGCTTATCACAGTTTGTAATGAGACACTATTGGTTTAAAATGTTTCAGTTCAGACTGCAGAATAATTTATGATGATTTAATGTGATTTATTTGCTTTACTTGATCTTTGGATTGGCTTCATTTTTGTTCTCATGAAAATTTAAAGTCATTTTCACATGTTACAAGTTTAAAGCGGATGGAAAAACAGTTTTTCAATTTTCAAGCAATAATCCAGATTTTCTAAATCATGTGTATTTGACTTGAAAAGATAAATAATCTGTAATCCAGCTCTAATTCTAAGCTTGTGTGAAGGTGGTTGTAGTTTTAGGTCTGTATAAACTCTATGTTCTCAAACTTATGTTAACTCTAAAGTTCCAGATTGGCTGCTTCGAGTTTGGCAGTTAAAATAGAAAAGATTAGAGAAACATTGGATTAGGATTATATTGGATGAATCATTTTTCTTATTTTTTCCCCCCTCTATTCACCTCCACACCTGTGGATTAAATCTATATTTTTTAGTTTTATTTTTTCTTTGCTTCCCTTGTGTGATTTTTTTGTTCATTCCAAATAATAAGATGAATATTATTCAGAGATGATTTTCAAAGCACCTTTGCTTACTGTACATCTATATGAATATGTAAATGACTGAGATCATATTGAAGAAAAAAAAGCTTGTATTTTTGCTACGAAGCTTAACTTTGGAGAAAAATAAAGGAAGTGAAAACTGAGCTGGAGTGAGTTTGTCATTTTAAAACACACGTTATTACTCATAATCAACAGATTATATTAATATGTGCCTTAATATAAGACTTTCAAAGTAAAACATACAGAATAATGGAGTAAATGTAATATGTGAAGATAATAAATCTAGTTTTTATAAGAAAATGTTTGTTACTGAATATGTTAATGTCCATGTTCAAGTGTGTCACACTGGTTTGTGTGCGTTAGGCTCCACCTGCTGGCAGGTGGTGGTAACTGCTAACAATGTGGAATGAACAGATCTGCAATAAAAGTCTGTTCTTTACATTTTCTGTACGTCATATTTTGGATAAATAAACTTTTCTTGACATGTTATACAATATAAGAGCACCGTTTGTCCAGTTTGCTCATCAGTAAGTGTCGAAATTAACACAATGCTGCCATCTGGTGGTGACATTTTAAATGAAATAAAAGAAAGGTAAAGAATGTGGCCAGTAACAAACAGAAGGGACTCCGTCATGATTGTGCTTCATTAAAAGCCAGAAAAAGACTTTGTTATGCTGTAAATGTGTCTAAAATGATAGTGATTTTAGAACATTTGAGGTCTTTTCTCTGTGATTCTGTCATCGTTTTCAAACCTTCCAGGCTGTTTGTGTAAAAAAGGAAAAAGTGGGTCAGGAAATGAAAGTTGTAAAAACATGGCTGGTCCTCAGTCAGTATGAACTCTGACCCCTGCTCTGTGGAAACAGAGTCTCACAACAGTGAAGTGAAAGTAGGTCAGCAGAGACACATGTGAGATTACACACACACACACACACACACACACAGGTCTGGGATTATGTGGTCCACACAGAGGAAGAAACTGGGCCAGGCACACTTTCATCTCTGTCAGTGTAAACAGGACTGAGGTCTGTGTGAAGGACTGGCATTTCCTGGGAAACACACAAGTGGACGGACACAAAAATATACAGACACTTTCCTCTATATAAGAAATTCAACATATAAAACAAAATGCCAAAAGAATGACAAGGAGCAGAGAGAAGGAAAACACTCTCTTACAGAATGTCAGTGCATAATAAAGAAAGCATCATTTTTTATACATTTAAATAAAACCAAAATAAGGCAAGATTACATCATATTTGTTTGATTCCTTTCTAATTTCTAATCTCAATTTGTTCCATAAACAGACAGCTGACAAATAAAATAAGGGATCTGTTGAATCCCTATTTTGTTTCTTTCCTGGCTGTTTTCTGCCATTTATGATATTTAAAAGTGTAAAGCAGCAGGTGTGGACCATGTTCTCACTGTAGGACAGTGAAGACACCATTGAATCCTGCAGACTTTGGTGATCCTCCACCAGTCAACCAGTCAGTCTTCTGTGTGGAAAACAGGCTCATATTTGTGGGTTTTATGACAGTAAGCTATGTGCACTGTGCAGGTGAAGGAGGAAAATATTCATTAAACTGTGATGAAATTAAAATCAGGCAGTGGTGGGAGAGGTATTAACATTCAGAGTCAAGTAAAACATTTAAATGTCCTGACTGAGTATTAAACTATTAAACTATAAACTAACTTTTTATATTTACAAGCAAACAAGCTGGATTTTTCTGGAGCAAGTTTATTATATATGTTTTCAGACTCCATGTAAAATCTGAAGAAAAAAACTAGAGCTGGAACTATTATTATTTTATTATTATTTTCTCCGGTAACTGATGAGTGGTTTGGTTCATAAAATGTTAAAAAAAATGTTGATCAGTGTTTGTCAAACCTGCAAATGATGATGTTCTCAAATGTCTTGTTTTTGTGCACAAACTAAAATGACTCACTTTTACTGAGCAAAGAAACTAGAAAATATTCACATTTAAGAACCTGAAAAATCTTTTTAAATATTGAAAAAACACACTCAAACTGATCAATTATCAGAGTAGTAGGCAAAAACTTTAGTGATTGATTAATAATTGATTCACTTTACAGTAAAGATGTGAAACTGAGCTTCACTGATCAGGAAATAATGAAGAACGGGTTGATTTTCTTTCACAAAACTGGCGTTGAAGCTTCAAAATATCTCAAATTCTCTTAGAAATGGAACAGGAAAACTTTATTTTCCGCCTAGAAACTTTCCTCATCTTCATTAACAGACATTTGTTTTTGTAAGTTAGTGTCAACTAGTTAGCAAAAAATATCAGAAAATATTGATCAGTGTTTGTCAAACCTGCAAATGATGATGTTTTGTCGTAATTTTTTCCCGCCCTTCGTGCCATAAAATAAAGAAAAACTTTTGTACAAACCACCGTTTTGCAAGATTTACGCTTCGACTTTGAGGACTCGTGTCCCTCCCGCTCTGCCGTAGTTGTCCATATCATTGACTACCGGAAACGGTAGCGTTCTTTTCCGCGCAGACTCCAACATGGTGAGCTGTTTCCTTCACGATTCTCCTCTGAAATAATCATCAAACATCGCGTCTCTTTTGTGTTTTGTCGCACACGTAACTGTCCCGCTTTGAATATCGACATGTTATTAATCATTAAACGTCCATATTGTGACCAAAAACACCAACTGATGCTTTTTATCGATGATTCGAAGTGACCTGACACTGCCGTTAGCAACCACGGCTCGTTAGCTCGTATGTGGCTAACTGTGTTAGCTCGGTATTTTTAATGTTAAATGTGTTTTATTCTCTTGGTAGGTTGTGCCATTTTTCCATGCGCAAACGTGTGCGATCTTTTTACGATTTAAGTCCAAAGTTGCATGAATGTGACAATGAGTTAGTTTTATTTTATTATAAATATGAGAACTAGCTTGTTCGGGCCCTCAGCCGGCGTTAGCATACCGTAATGCTAACACCAGTGACTGAACATGTCTCATCACATGTGGCCTTTTCTCCAGTTCCCTCAGTTTTAAAGTCCGGGTTCTAATGTTCGGATCCCTGGTTGGTTGACCGGGTCTTGGTTCTCTTGTTGACCGGGTTTGTGTGTCTTCTTCCAGGCCAGAGGACCGAAGAAGCACCTGAAGCGCGTCGCAGCGCCGAAGCACTGGATGCTGGACAAACTCACCGGAGTGTTCGTGAGTAACGACGCACTTAAATTCACATTTAATGACTTTACATTAAATCATGAAACGTGACAAAGTCGGTGCATTGATGTAAACGGTAGAATATGTAGAAAACATCTGGTTATAGTGTTAATTATCAGTATTTCAAGGTTATTGATAGTTTATGAAGGTACACTAAGGTCTCCACATCCGAGACTGGAGGTCATTTTCATTCATTCGTGTTTAATATAAACAAAGCTATGAAAATGTTAACACTTTAAATTGTATTAGAAAATGTGCTGTGGATTCAGGGTAAAACAAGTTGGAATATACTAGTGTGATATATCGTGAATCAATGATGGTCGGCTGATATGAACCTCTTATTTTCCCGGATAAAACTCATTGACATAAAGAATCTGACTTTTTTGCTGCTAAGAGGTCAGCAGTAAATTAAGTTGTAGTAGAAAAGATTAGAGAAACATTGGATTAGGATTATATTGGTTGAATCATAAAAGTGTCAAAAAGACAAAGTTGATCCTCTGTTAATCGGATCAATCCAAGTTTAGACCAGAACAAAACTGAAATTAATATTTTCCTGCTTTTGTGACCTAAAAATGTTGTTTTCTCACTTTTACATGGTTAAAATTTTTGACAAAACAATATAACACTGTAAAATTGGCTTGACAATTAAAGTGCAGGAGTTTGGGACACAGTGAATTTAAAGTACTGGTTTACTGGTTTCAGTTTGGAGTGTTCCATTCAGATGGAGCAGCAAAACTGAACGCTCTTTTGTCTGTTTCTGTTCATACATGGGGAACAAATAGTGAACTAAGCATGAATAAAGAGTATAGTGGATTTTCATGTAATTGTCATGTAATTAATGCTTACCTTTTCATTTTTATTGTATACATCATCAAGCTGGGTTAATGTCTTATGTCTTCGTGATCATGGTTAGTCCTGAATGCACTAGTTTATGTGTTAAAATAATATGCTCCTTGTTAAAGCTGTGCATGGTGGACATTGATTTGAATATTTGTAACCATTTTGTGGCTCATCAAAAATATCCCACGTGTTGAACAGAATAATTGAGTCTTTTGCACTTTAGTAAAACCACACGTCAGTGGCTCTTATTCTGTTGAATGTGATAATCGGTGTCACAGTAATGCACATTTTACTGCTGTGTACCTACACTTTATCTGAAGTGTTTATAATATTTTGTTTTTGGGCTGATATGGGACAGGTGGGAGCTGACATGTCTTCTTCCCTGACAAGAGAATAATCATTTAGCTGTGAATAGTCCTGACCCTTTGTAAATGTCCTCTCCCCTCCAGGCTCCTCGTCCTTCCACCGGTCCCCACAAGCTGAGGGAGTGCCTGCCCCTCATCATCTTCCTGAGGAACCGTCTGAAGTACGCTCTGACAGGAGACGAGGTGAAGAAGATCTGCATGCAGAGGTTCATCAAGATCGACGGCAAAGTCCGCACCGATGTCACCTACCCTGCTGGATTCATGGGTGAGTCCAGGCTCCTGTCTGCTGCTTCTGAGACAGTTGGTGGCGTTTTACTGCGAGCATCTTCCATTAATGTTGACTGATGTGCACGGTGATGCTTCTGTTGATGAGGAGGCAGGAGGAGCAGTGATGAATTTTTAATGGTTTGATCAGTAATCACCTGATATGACAGACTCTCTAAGAAGTTCTGAGCTCCAGCGTCACTGTAAACTGATTTATTAGAACAGTGTCTGTGTTTAAGGGTTAATGATAAAACGTCACTAAACTTGACGGTTACGTTGATATGGATCATGTAATCTGGACGAGTGTTTGGGGAAATGAAGTGTAGATTCTTCAGCGCTTTTGACCACAGTCCTGACACACACACACATACACGCAGTCACACACTCACACAGTCTCACACACACACAGTCACACACACAGTCACACACTCACACAGTCACACACACACACAGTCACACACGCAGTCACACACACACACAGTCTCTCACACACACACAGTCTCACACACACACAGTCACACACACAGTCACACACAGACACACACACAGTCAAACAGTCACACACACACACACACTCAGTCAAACAGTCACACACACCGTCACACACACACACACACTCAGTCAAACAGTCACACACACCGTCACACCGTCCACCTCGTTCTCGGCCAACATCCTCACATGGACGTGTGCTGTGACACACACTCAGTCAAACAGTCACACACACACACTCAGTCACACACACAGACAAACACACACACACACACAGTCACACACACAGTCTCACACACACACACACAGTCACACACACAGTCTCACACACACACACACAGTCTCACACACACGCAGTCACACACACAGTCTCACACACACACGCAGTCAAACAGTCACACACACACACAGTCAAACAGTCACACACACACGCAGTCACACACACCCGCAGTCAAACAGTCACACACACCCGCAGTCCCCCCCCCCCCCAGTTCCCACCTCGTCACTTTTCTCTCCACCTCGTTCTCGGCCAACATCCTCACATGGACGTGTGCTGTGATTTAATTTCCAAATCCATGGGACGTCTTCACAGCAGGATGAAGATCCTGTTCATACACAGAACATACATGACCAACTCTCGCACATTGAACAGACACTGAAGTCATGGCTGTGTTTTATTAAATGGCGCTGTCATTTTTTATTTTATGTTCAGTGAAGTTTGGGTTTTACACTGAATATCAATGTTGATTAAATGTATTTCAGTCACTGTTCATGGTCTATTTAACATTGTGAGCCTATGACTTTCTGGTTTAAAAGTGGATTATTTTTAATTAGCTGGTAAAATAATTTAGAATTTTGTTAAACTGCATTGGTTGTAAATGAGGCAGTTAATGTTAAAATGTTAATTATATTGAAACGCTGCAGTTTTGTATCGGCACATGGACTCAACAGTGTTAATGGTTTCTGTCAAGGGTCAGTTGTCATTTGTATTTAAAAGTTTTCTTTTGTTTAATGTCAGACTTAAACACTGAAGTTATGATCTCCTCATATTTATCTTGTCCAGGTTTCGATGTTTACACTGTCCACTGTATGTTTCTGTTCAGATGTGATCAGCATCGAGAAGACTGGAGAGTATTTCCGTCTGATTTATGATGTGAAGGGACGTTTCACCGTCCACCGCATCACTGCAGAGGAGGCCAAGGTAACTGCTGGAAATCATTTACAACTATTGACTGTGTTTGAGAATTGACATATTGGTGTTAAAACACCACATCCGCATGTCTCATATTTATTATCAGGTTAAAAAAATACCTTTATAATAAAAGAATTGGAACTTTTTCAAATCCAGTTGAAACCTTCTTTGACTGGCCACACCCACTCACCCGATGTCATCAGCTGTCACACCTGAGTCACATGACTTTACAACAGATGCTGCTTTTTATTAACTTCATCTTTATTTTAGTGTGTAGTCGTGAAGTCGGCCATCTTAGGGTTGCTGTGTGTAACCATGGTAACACTGTTCCCCTCCTTATGGTGCTTCCTCCTGTATTGTTTATGGTACATATGTAAAGTTAAACCTTTACGGCCTTCTACTGACCATGAAGAAACACTTGATCACCTTATGCATGAAGTGGTTTTAAAAAATAAAAGCTTATTTTGTTGAAACAGCTGATGGTCTTTTAAAGACCATTCAGCTGTTTGACCAGTGACACCTTCAGATCCAGACGAGATAAAGACTTGACTTATCATTTTACTGTTTGTTCTCTTCAGTACAAGCTGTGTAAGGTGAAGAAGATCATCATCGGCACCAAAGGAATCCCTCACCTGGTGACTCACGACGCTCGCACCATCCGCTACCCCGACCCCCTGATCAAGGTCAACGACACCGTCCGCATCGACCTGGAAACTGGCAAAATCACAGAGTTCATCAAGTTTGACACTGGTCAGTCAAACATGTGGGACCTTCTTTGTTGAACTGACGTGTTCCTGTGTTTCTCGTGATGGTGTAAGTGGTGTAAATGGCATGCTTTGTGTTTGTCGTGCCCAGGTAACCTGTGCATGGTGACCGGCGGCGCTAACTTGGGTCGTATCGGTGTGATCACCAACAGAGAGCGTCATCCTGGATCCTTCGACGTGGTTCACGTCAAAGACAGCACAGGAAACAGCTTTGCCACCAGGCTCTCCAACATCTTTGTCATCGGCAAGGTGAGAATCGCTGCGAAACCATTTAAACTGTACGACCCAACGTTACTGTGGAGCGACGATGACTCTCGGTTTTGATGAAGAATGAAAATAATCTCATTTCCTCTAAGAAGTTCTGAGCTCCACCGTGAGACCATGTCTGAAGAAGATCATCAATGCAGACCATCTTTCAGTGGTTTGGTGGAATTTAGACAAATGTCTCGAAAAATATTAGCATCAATTATCACAGAGAAATAATCAAATACAAAACCAGTGACCTCAGATAATAAGGCTTTATTTAAAACATTGGGTTTCAGTATTTAAAGTGTTTTGTTTTGTTTTGAAAAACCATGTTGATCAAAATATTTTCATCAGTCATATTTCATTTTTCCTGTAGACATTTTGACCTTCATAGAAAAGACGTCAATGTTAATGCAACAAATGTAAATGTTCCATCAAATGAACGGAGAACAATTCTGATGGAGCATGAAACACTGGTCCTTTACTGAAAGTTTAGCTGTGGTTTTATTTATTTAATTTTTTAACATTAGGACTGGTGAAGTGTTGGCAGCCTGGTCAAATATCACCTGTACTTGGGGTTTAAAAATTGAATATAAATATTTGATGCTAGAACCTAAAAACACCCCCGATGATCTGACATTTTAGTGAAGTTTTGTCTAAAATGAGCACAGTAAATACATCATAGGTGGATTTAATGCAGCTTCAATTTATTATTTAAATAATAACTAAATTAATTGATCAAAAATACACGTTTTAAAATAGTTCACATTATATACAGCTTCATGAAATGCTGACTGGTTGTATGAATGAAATTATGACGATTTGACCATCCCTTCTTTGCCCCGCCCCTCCCCTCGTCTCCAGGGCAACAAGCCGTGGGTGTCCCTGCCCAGAGGAAAGGGAATCCGTCTGACCATCGCCGAGGAGAGAGACAAGAGGCTCGCTGCCAAACAAGGCAGCAGCTAAAGCAGCAGCTGAGGAAAAACGGCAACTGAGTTTCAAATAAACTGTTATTTACAAAAACACTGGACTGTCTGTTCATGATTCATCAGCACTGAGATTAACATGGAAATAACAGTTTAATCTGAGGTTGAACTCCAGCTCATGATTTACAATCTTATCATATTAGGAAATCAGCCTGATTTTTATCAGAACTTAAGTTCAGTTTTATATGTACAGCTCCACATAATACATAATCTGGCCAATATTACCTCGACAGTGTTACAAAGACAAGAAACCATGAACCTGGTCAACATGTTGGTAAATGCAGAAAATCTAGATGGAAAAAACATTTATTGGTGAAAATATAATCTTTTCATTGACAAGATGACCTATGTGGGTAACTTTTAGTTGAGAAAACGTAAATAAGATAACCTTCACGAGTGAAAATAAGTAGTTTTAGTGGAACTGTCCCTTAAATTCCTTCATTTTTAATTGTTCTTTCCATCTTTGATGTGGAGGTGGAGTCTCAATCCTTTCATGTCATCCCTCTGTTCCTCCTTTACTTTCTACTTGTCTGTTTTTCCATCATCATCTTCATCACTTTGACTAATCATTTACCTTCATTTATCATTTACCCTTTTTATATTTCCTTCCTCCCTTCCTTCCCTTGACTCCTCCTGTCTCCACCTTAAACCTACTTCTGTCCTCGGATAACCTCCTTGTTTCACCTCCATCCTTCCATCCTTCCTCTCACTCCCACCTCCATGTTTTGCAAATCCATCTCTCCCTCTCATCCCTCCTTCCTCTGTGTGTTCTGACTTCAGTGTTGGTCCATATGGTCACTGCTGAGCTGCAGTCTGTTCTGCACCGTGGAAGCTGGACACACACTGTGACCGTGTGTGTGTGCGCGCGTCACCTGTGACCATGTGTGTGTGTGTGTGTGTGCGCACGCGTCACCTGTGACCGTGTGTGTGTGTGTGCGCGCGTCACCTGTGACCATGTGTGTGTGTGTGTGTGTGTGCGCACGCGTCACCTGTGACCGTGTGTGTGTGTGTGTGCGCGCGTCACCTGTGACCATGTGTGTGTGTGTGTACATGCGCGCATGTCACCTGTGACTGTGTTTATGTAAAAACTGACTCGTGACTTTCATTTCAGCCTCTGCAGCACATGAGTGTGTGTTCTGTCATAAACACTGACCTTGTTGAGACCAGTAATCCTCATAGAAACCAAAACCTGGTCCTAAAGAGACAGAACCTCATTTCTGAAGAACTGGTTAAGATTAGAACTAAGAATAGAATTGTGGTTAATGGTTAGGGTTAGTGATGAGGTTTTGTTTAGTCTGTTTAAATGAATGGAAGTCGATGCAGAGTCCTGTGTGTGTGTGCGTGTGTGTGTGTGCGTGTGTGTGCGTGCGTGTGCGTGTGCAGACGGTCACCACTGTGAGTCGTGACCGTCTCGTCTCTGTCACACTGGATGGACACTGATGTGAGGACAGTCGGTCTGTACGTTACAGTTTTGGTTTTAATGGAGATTCCTGTGTTAAGTTCACCTGTTTACTGTGAGTAAATGTTGTCATAGGTGATAGGTTTCCTTGTTTATCACTAATTAGTTCCATAATAACCTTTTATTGTAATCTAGGTTAAGTGAGAACTACACTTCTGCTCCACCACATGTTAATACACGCTCATCCCACACCAAAGTCCATGGAGAAAATCAGTGATTTTAGCTCACAGGGACACAGGAGTTGTTGATCCACTGCTGCCTCCATCACTAAGTTCAAATGTCTTATTTTGTCACTTCAGTGTTTAAAATCCTTTGAAGTGACAAAATAAGACATTTGAACTTAGTGATGGAGGCAGCAGTAGACCAGCAGCTCCTGTGTCCCTGTGAGCTAAAATCACTGGTTTTCTCTATGGACTTTGGTGTGGGAGAGTGAGTGGTTTATAAACTTAATTTTAAACATGGAAACAGATTTCAGCCTCCTGACTAACTTGTGGAATAGAATTGACTTCAGATTAAATCTACAATATCGTCAGAACATGTTCTGATGGTCTGAAGTTCTGACCTTGTGGAGTTCTTATGTTCTTCAGCACTTATGGTCTGGAGTTCTGATGTTCTGGAGTTCTGATCTTCTGGTGTTCTTATGTCCTGAAGCTCTTCAGCTCTGATGGTCTGAAGTTCTGACCTTGTGGAGTTCTTATGTTCTTCAGCGCTTATGGTCTGGAGTTCTGATGGTCTGGCGTTCTTCTGGTCATGTGTTGGATGGAAACAGAATGAGAACTGTCGCAGAAACAGAGGTGAGTTAAACAAACACACAGTAAAGTGAAGCAGCTGAAACAATGAGCTCAGTCTTTGGGCAGGAAGTACAGAAACAGCTGTTTCTAATCAATATCCTCCATGTGATTGACGGCCTGTCACCTGATTGGACCGACAGTAGAGGTCGCTGGTGAGAAGGCGGGACTCTGACGGTGAGTTAAAGGTGACACACGTCGGTCAGTCGACCTGTCCTTTCTTTTTAAATGAACTGAGCTGCTGGTTGTCAACGGCAACTGACTGGCTCAGAGTCAGCTGTGATAGAGAGAGTGTGAGGTCGTGGTGGAGGCTGTCGATGATGTCATGTGACCACTCCCTTCACACACACACACACACACACAGAACACACACACACTCAGTCTCGTAACTTTCTCATGTTGATGTTTTCAATTGTGTCTATTAAAGTTTATGTTGACATTCCTCTCTCTCTCTCTCTCTCTCTCTGTCTCTCCCCCTCTCTCTCCCTCTCTCTCGCCCCGACACAGACTCAGACTCCATGAAGAAAAACATTGAGGCCCAGTTCTGGTCTGGGAGGGGTTTGTGAAAGAGGCCCAGGTTTGTGCCGAAGACCAGATGTGTGTTGTTTTGGGGGGTTGGTGTGAGGAAGAAGAGGAAGAAGAGGAAGGTTCCTCAGAGAGTGGAGGCTCCAGAGAGTCCAGATGATGTGGAGCAGCTGAGGGAAGATCCCAGCAGCTTCATAAACACCAGAGTTTGTCTCTGGTTCACAAAGAACAAGGTGAAAGTCCACTCAGAAATGTTTAAAAAGGCTAAATATGATCAGAGTTTTTACTCACTGCAGAACTCACTCCAAACACTCTGATAAAGTTAGTTATTGTTTAAAAATGCTCAGTGTTTGTTTCCAGATCATCTTTTAATCCAAGTCTGTCCTGGACTTTTTCACTTTTTCTTCTCTCAGTCAGAAAAAAACCTGCAACTTCAGCCAAAACATGAAGGTTTTGCAGGACAATGCTTCAAATAAAAACAGTTGTTTCTATGTCACATTTTACAAACATAAATAAGTGAATTTCTACAAATAATTTCAAAACAAATGATTCTTGATTTCACATAAATGTAAACACGTGTTTTTGTTTGTCTAAGAGGAAGTGAAATGACATTTTCATCTGCCTTTAAAGCCGGAGAAGGTGACAGTTTTATGGTTATTGATGAAAGAAAATTCTTTAATAACCTTTAATTATAATATATGTGAAGTGATGTGAGAGAGAACTGGACTGTTTGCAGGTGACAGCATATACAAACATCATTTCTTTAGTCTAACCAACTATTTAAATCTATTTAAAAACTTCATATCTATGAGGTCCACATTATTATAAAAACAAATGCTACTATGAACAAGGCAATAAAGACACAAATCAATTGGATTTTAATGAGGACACAGTTGCAACAAATGTGCCGTAAGAACAAAGAAGAAAATAAAAAAATTAAATTAAATATAGTTTTTAACATAACAAACAGAATGGTTTAAGTGTTAGCAGTTAGCACCAAAGTAAAAGTCCTTCACAAGTATTAATTAGAAACAATTTAAAACAAGAACATCATTATTTATGATGAGTTTTAGATTCATCATTGCATTTAAGAGTAAAGAGGCCACGTCAACGCACACACACACACACACACACACACAGAGCTGTGGTGACAGGAAGAAAAACTCAGAGTGTGGGTTGGTTATGTTGGTTAACCAGGCAGGTTTGGCTCGACTCCGTGATGGGTTCAGGGACCGTGGGAGAAGCTGACACTGCTGAGCTGCAGCTGCCCTCACTGAAGACTAAGGAGAGTCTTGTGACTGTGATGAATGTAAATGAATGGGTGAATGGGTGAATGAATGTGAGCAGGAATCTGCACTGACCTCTGCTCTGACCTCCACTCACACTCGTGAGAAATATCAGTGCAGCGTCGACGTCCAGTTCACTGGTTTGGTTAAACGTGAGCTAACAGCAGAGAAATCATCTGAACCACTGACTTGTCATCTGTCAGTGCTAACAGTTCACATGTTTGTAAACCACTCACTCTCCCACACCAAAGTCCATAGAGAAAACCAGTGATTTTAGCTCACAGGGACACAGGAGTTGCTGGTCTACTGCTGCCTCGTGTGGTCACTTTGTGTCACTTTGTGTCACTAAATTAAGTGTAAATGAAATCATTCTAATGCCGAAGTGACCAAATAAGACATTTGAACTTAGTGATGGAGGCAGCAGTGGATCAACAACTCCTGTGTCCCTGTGAGCTAAAATCACTGATTTTCTCTATGGACTTTGGTGTGGGAGAGTGAGTGGTTTACAAACTTCACTTTCCTGTTGGAAAAGTCTGTCTGACAGTGAGATAAAGACGTGAACATGTTCTGAAGATACTGTAGACTTAAACTGATGTAGGTTTTATTAGCTGAGTCTTTTGTTAAGAGGTTAATAATCAGTGTTTCCTCATTTTACCTCATACACACACTTAAAATAATCTATCCCTGTGAAAGAGACTATATCTCTTTATCGAAGATGTCGTAGCCTTAAACTGATGTAGGTTTTATTACAGAACTGTTTTGTTAAGTGGCTAAAATCAGATTTTTCTAATGTTTTCACTGGTTCACAGTGAAGTTTTTACACAAATTATTTTCAAATTATCTTCTACTTTTGATCCCAATAAAGAAGAAGACATCTCGACAACAGAGAAGTTTGCTGACATTTCTCCTGCGCCCACACACGCACGCGCACAGATACCCACGCGTGGTCACGCGCAGTGGAGCGTGAACTCTTCATCCCTCCACTCGCGTCCACGCACCTTCCTCCTCTTCCTCCTCCTCCTCCTCCCTCCACAGGTTTCTCTCTCGGGGAAACACCAGACTGTTGCGCCCCGTGTCGCCACGACAAGTAGGAAAAAACAACACCGAGCTTCCGTTTCTTTAGCTTCAAAATAAAAGCACACAGAGAGAAGGGAATGAGCAATGTTCAGAAGGAAATACATAAAACACCACACATAGGACACTATTAAATGATGCCTTTATTGTGTAGTTAATGTGGAAATAGAAAAAAACATGTATACAACGTAAATGTACAATATCATTTGATTGGGGTGTTAAAATCTGATCAGATTATAATCCTGGTAGTTTTGATTTTGACTGTCACCGAGTTGAGTTAAGTGGGACAGGAAGTGGTGATTATTCTGTGGATTACTTTCTTGATCAATTGTTTGGTTCATAAAACGTCAGAAAATATTGATCAGTTTTTGTCAAACCTGGAAATGATGATGTTCTTAAATGTCTTGTTTTTGTGCACAAACTAAAATGATTCAGTTTGAATGCTTTATTTGTTAAATGGAGCAAAGAAACCAGAAAATATTCACATTTAAGAAGCTGAAAACTAAAAAACTCACTCAAACTTATTAACAATTAACTTAGTAATTGACTGATATTTTATGGTTGCAACCCTAGAAGAAAGTGATCAGAATATTCAAAACAAGAAATGTTTTCAGAAACTCTCAAGTTAATGATAAAAAGAAAGTGTCTGAATAGAAAAATATACATCTTCATTACCAACTGTCCATCAATAGGTAAGTTAATTGTTTTGTTTTCTTCTTTGAGGCTGACATCTTCAATATATTATGAAGTTTTACTCTTTGTTTAAATGCTGAATACGTTAATATGTTATAATAAAATAGAATTGCCATGTTATAACGAGGATTGAAGACAAACTGTTTTATTTTGAAAGGTCAGAGCGGACGTGTGGTGTGTGTGATTGGGTCCGGTCTTTACAGGAGCAGCGGCAGAGAGTGAGAGAGAGTGAGCCTCGTCCAGTCGGTCCAACACTGACTAAGAGTGAAAAACAATGAGGCTCAGCAGCTGCAACAATGTTTCCTACAAACAAGAACAGTTTCCTGCTGAAGAGTCTGGAGCATGAGTGAGAGCAGAGGAGCAGCAGGAGGAGCAGCAGCAGGAGGAGGAGCAGGGAGGACTCTCTGGACTTCACTCTGACTTTCTGCTCTGGATTTAAAAACATCATCATCATCATCATGCCTTTCTGTAAGAGGACGATTCTTCCCACTGATGTTTGCAGAACCAGGAGAAGGAGCAGGAGTCTGCAGGAGCAGCAGCAGGAGGAGGAGCAGGAGGAGGTGGTGTTTGTGGATCTGCTGGACGTGAGCAGCTTCAGCCTGTGCTCGGTCCTGCGGCAGCTCTCTGACCTGTCCAGACACTCGGTGAAGATGGTGGAGGAGCTGGAGCTGCAGCTTCTCACTGTGTGTCACAGATCTTCACAGCTGGAGCTCAGAGTGGACTCACTGAGGAGGAGCGTGACCGAGGAGGTCAGCAGACCTCCTGCACCTCCACCTGCAGAGAAGCACACAGGTGAGACACACCCACACACATCAACATGAGACCATGTGACCATCTCATGTCATGATTATCTCCAACTAGATTATTGCAAATCCCAATATTATCGTGATAGCTGTAAAAATAGACCGCCTAAATATTTGTTCTAAAAGCTCACAGGAAAAATAATATTACAACAAACACATATACATACATTTATGTCAGCAAAAAACCATTAGAAAATGTCTTTGTGTTGCAAAAACACGTACAATACCAACATAATGTAACTGAAACATGACTGATGTCACCAAACATGTTACAAAGTGTGAAAACATGTCGATTCTGTTACAGGTAATCACTTACGTGAAGAGAAAAGTTATGAGAACATGTGGACATTGTAACAAAAACATGTAGATTACGTTACCAAAAATAACAAGTTGTAGTTTCATGAAAACATGTTGCTGTTGGTGTCAAAACATGACTAACGTCACTAAAAATGTTACAAAATGTCTTTTTATGACAAAAACACGTTGCTGTTGTTACATAAACCAGAAATGTTACATGTTGCTTAGAAAGCAAGTGGAGAGATGCATCTCCCCCTTGTGGCTCTTCAAAATAAATCACTGAGATTGTATGAGTGAGACGAGGCGTTCATGTGCTCATTAAACGGTGGGACAGTCAGATTTACAGGATGCTCCTGAAGGCAGCACTCTGTGGCTGGGCAGTGGAATGTGGAGTGGTGTAGAAGAAGCACAAATGTCCTGCAGGTTTCTGGACTCCTGACCGGTGAAGGTCCCCTCACTGACCTTTGACCTTTGACATTGATACTGTTTCACCCATTTACAGTTTGAGAAGGAATTAGTGACATCATAGAGCAGGAGTGAGTTAGTGACATCATAGAGCAGGAGTTAGTGAGTGACATCATAGAGCAGGAGTGAGTTAGTGACATCATAGAGCAGGAGTGAGTTAGTGACATCATAGAGCAGGAGTGAGTTAGTGACATCATAGAGCAGGAGTGAGTTAGTGACATCATAGAGCAGGAGTGAGTTAGTGACATCATAGAGCAGGAGTGAGTTAGTGACATCATAGAGCAGGAGTGAGTTAGTGACATCATAGAGCAGGAGTGAGTTAGTGACATCATAGAGCAGGAGTGAGTTAGTGACATCATAGAGCAGGAGTGAGTTAGTGACATCATAGAGCAGGAGTGAGTTAGTGACATCATAGAGCAGGAGTGAGTTAGTGACATCATAGAGCAGGAGTGAGTTAGTGACATCATAGAGCAGGAGTGAGTTAGTGACATCATAGAGCAGGAGTGAGTTAGTGACATCATAGAGCAGGAGTGAGTTAGTGACATCATAGAGCAGGAGTGAGTTAGTGACATCATAGAGCAGGAGTGAGTTAGTGACATCATAGAGCAGGAGTGAGTTAGTGACATCATAGAGCAGGAGTGAGTTAGTGACATCATAGAGCAGGAGTGAGTTAGTGACATCATAGAGCAGGAGTGAGTTAGTGACATCATAGAGCAGGAGTGAGTTAGTGACATCATAGAGCAGGAGTGAGTTAGTGACATCATAGAGCAGGAGTGAGTTAGTGACATCATAGAGCAGGAGTGAGTTAGTGACATCATAGAGCAGGAGTGAGTTAGTGACATCATAGAGCAGGAGTGAGTTAGTGACATCATAGAGCAGGAGTTAGTGACATCATAGAGCAGGAGTGAGTTAGTGACATCACAGAGCAGGAGTGAGTTAGTGACATCATAGAGCAGGAGTTAGTTAGTGACATCATAGAGCAGGAGTGAGTTAGTGACATCATAGAGCAGGAGTTAGTTAGTGACATCATAGAGCAGGAGTTAGTTAGTGACATCATAGAGCAGGAGTTAGTTAGTGACATCATAGAGCAGGAGTTAGTTAGTGACATCATAGAGCAGGAGTTAGTTAGTGACATCATAGAGCAGGAGTTAGTTAGTGACATCATAGAGCAGGAGTTAGTTAGTGACATCATAGAGCAGGAGTTAGTTAGTGACATCATAGAGCAGGAGTTAGTTAGTGACATCATAGAGCAGGAGTTAGTTAGTGACATCATAGAGCAGGAGTTAGTTAGTGACATCATAGAGCAGGAGTTAGTTAGTGACATCATAGAGCAGGAGTTAGTTAGTGACATCATAGAGCAGGAGTTAGTTAGTGACATCATAGAGCAGGAGTTAGTTAGTGACATCATAGAGCAGGAGTTAGTTAGTGACATCATAGAGCAGGAGTTAGTTAGTGACATCATAGAGCAGGAGTTAGTTAGTGACATCATAGAGCAGGAGTTAGTTAGTGACATCATAGAGCAGGAGTTAGTTAGTGACATCATAGAGCAGGAGTTAGTTAGTGACATCATAGAGCAGGAGTTAGTTAGTGACATCATAGAGCAGGAGTTAGTTAGTGACATCATAGAGCAGGAGTTAGTTAGTGACATCATAGAGCAGGAGTTAGTTAGTGACATCATAGAGCAGGAGTTAGTTAGTGACATCATAGAGCAGGAGTTAGTTAGTGACATCATAGAGCAGGAGTTAGTTAGTGACATCATAGAGCAGGAGTTAGTTAGTGACATCATAGAGCAGGAGTTAGTTAGTGACATCATAGAGCAGGAGTTAGTTAGTGACATCATAGAGCAGGAGTTAGTTAGTGACATCATAGAGCAGGAGTTAGTTAGTGACATCATAGAGCAGGAGTTAGTTAGTGACATCATAGAGCAGGAGTTAGTTAGTGACATCATAGAGCAGGAGTTAGTTAGTGACATCATAGAGCAGGAGTTAGTTAGTGACATCATAGAGCAGGAGTGAGTTAGTGACATCATAGAGCAGGAGTGAGTTAGTGACATCATAGGACACTGCACTTCCTGTGAGTGAGATGCAGTACAGATACATGATGGGAAATATTCTCCTTGTGTTGGTAGTGTGACCTTTTCTACAGCTCAGCAGTGAGAATGAAGTGAGTTTATAAGGCTGTCAGCTGTGTGTGTGTGTGTGTGTGCCGTGTGTGTGTGTGTGTGTGTGTGTGTGTGTGTGTGTGTGTGTGTGTGTACAGAGTCTAAACACAGAGCAGATGTACAGGAACTAAGATAAAACAAAGTGCAGCAGCAGCTCTTCCATCAGTTTACTGTACTGAGGGCCAACTCACCAGTGTTTGTGTTGTAGCCTGAGCGTGTGTTAGGATGTTAAAGCGACACGTATTCACAGCTGACTGCACTGTGAGCGCCCCCTGCTGCTGAGACCCTCACCCTCAGTGAAAAACCCTCTCCCACACCAAAGTCCATAGAGAAAATCAGTGATTTTAGCTCACAGGGACACAGGAGCTGTTGATCCTCTGCTGCCTCCATCACTAAGTTCAAATGTCTTATTTTGTAAAATTCTGTGTTTGAAATCCTTTATTTGGATTTATGTACATGACACAAAGTGACCACACGAGGCAGCAGTAGACCAGCAGCTCCTGTATCCCTGTGAGCTAAAATCACTGATTTTCTCTATGGACTTTGGTGTGGGAGAGTGATAGGGTCTCTGGTGGCAGCCATGTTTTCACTGAGAGTGAACCTCTCAGGCTGGTTCATGGCAGCAGGGGGCGCTCACAGCTGAGCCAACTCAAAAAAAGCTGAACTGTCCCTTTAAAGTGTGTGAGCTGCACAGCTTCTCTCTCTGAACTCAGCGTGGGCTCAGCCTCTGACTGTATCACCAACATGTGGGCGGAGTCACATGACTGTAATCAATACCTCTGCACCTTCCTCTCACATCATCATCCTCATTTTCCCTTGTTGTTAGTTAGTGTGTGTAACAGTGACTGACATTCTCACACACACACGTTTGTGCTTCTATCATAGTGAGGACCCTCATAGACATCATACATTCTCTAGCCCCTTACCCTAACCTTAACCATCACAACTAGATGCCTAACCCTAACCCTAAAACCAGGTCTTAACCCTGAAAAAGCCCTTTAAAGAAGTGAGGACCAGACAAAATGTCCTCACTCTGACAAAATGTCCTCACTTTGACAAAATGTCCTCACTTTGTCCAAATGTCCTCACTCTGACAAAATGTCCTCACTTTGACAAAATGTCCTCACTTTGTCCAAATGTCCTCACTCTGACAAAATGTCCTCACTTTGTCCAAATGTCCTCACTTTGTAGGGTTTATACGATTTTTTGTCTTCACTCATTAACAAATACAAGAACACGCACACACACACACACATGCACACACTCATGTTATCAGGTTTTCCTAAGTGACATTCCTGTTCCTCTGAATCAGCTCTGTTTCCTCCTGAACTTCATGGAAGCTCCGAAACACAACTCTCATCAGGAAGAAGTGTGTGTGTGTGTGTGTAGCTGGTCTTCCTCATGTTGTGGGGACCTAAATGTGTCTCCACACTCACATTATGGGGACTTGTCTTCCTTATGGGGACAAAAATCAAGTCCTCATAACGTAAATGACTCCATTTTAAGGTGAAGACATGTTTTAAAGTTAGGCTGAGGTTAGGGTTAGGTTAAGGTTAGAGTAAGGGGCTAGAGAATGCATTGTGTCTATGAGGGTCCTCACTATGACAGAAGCACAAACATGAGTGTGTTCATTCCAGTGGAAGCTGTCACTCAGGACAGAAGGACGTGAACTTAAGGATTTCATCCTCCACAGTTAATATTATTTTTTCTGTCAGTTTCTCATGTTTCCTGTTGTTTTCTCTCGGTCAGTGTTGACCGCTCGCTCTCGTTCACATACTTCACAGTCTCTCTCTCTCTCTCTCTCTCTCTCTCTCTCTGGGAGGAGAACTCTGTTTTCTTTCTGTTTCCTTTTTTTCCTCAAATCACTTCTGTGGGAAACTTCATTGTTCCTGTAAAGTAAAACATGTTTGACAGATTTTCTGATTCTCCGCTTCAGTCCAGTTAAAAACATGCCACAAAATAATCCTGTATATAATCTGTCCGGTAATTAAACATTTTGAAATTAAATGTATAGATTCTGTATTTGTTTTTTAATCAAATTTAAATATAAAAATAAAAATGGACCAGCCATTTTGTATGTTTATGTTATAATTAAAGTATGGATGAGCCAATATAATACTCAGTATCAGTATATCGACACATTTGTGTATAAATGTAAGTTATATCGACACATTTGTGTAAAAATGTAAGTTATATCGACACGTTTGTGTATAAATGTAAGTTATATCGACACATTTGTGTAAAAATGTAAGTTATATCGACACATTTGTGTAAAAATGTAAGTTATATCGACACGTTTGTGTATAAATGTAAGTTATATCGACACGTTTGTGTATAAATGTAAGTTATGATGTTAAATGTAAGTGAATTAATCAGTAGTTATTTTGTCACATTTGTCCAGTCAATGTCTGTTTTCAGTGAAACATGACATTTTTTGTATCTCTGACTTGAACACTTGTTGTTTCATGTCTTCGCTCATCTGTCTTCAGTGACTGACAGATGGTTCGTCCAATCAGCTGTTAAAGTGATGTTTTGAAGTCAGAAATGGAAGTCAA
>JAFBJR010000208.1:53032-61395 GCA_016785285.1 Brachirus orientalis | reverse complement strand
ACTAGTAATTATGGTTAAGGTTAGAGTAAGTCTCCAGGAAATGAATGGAAGTCAATGTGATGTCCTCTGTAGTCATGGAAACCAGTGTGTGTGTCCTGCACTTTACATTTTATGTAGCTTCAATTTATGCAAGTTTCTTCTCTGCCTTTGGCTCATAGGTCGGCAAATACTGGAAAGAATTATTGATAAAAGTAAAGACACTGTAAGATTAAAATGTATCGTACAGTGTGTGTGTGTGTGTGTGTGTGTGTGTGTGTGTGTGTGTGTGTGTGAGAGAGAGAGAGAGAGAGAGAGAGAGAGAGAGAGAGAGAGAGAGAGAGAGAGAGAGAGAGAGAGAGAGAGAGAGAGAGAGAGAGAGCAGAGCTTTTCTCTCTAACAGACAAAAGGCTGTGGCTGTCGACACCAACATGCTTTACATCGGCCAAGTCATGCTGTAATGGTGGACGCAATCACTTCCAGATGACTGTGTGTGTGTGTGTGTGTGCTTGAATCTGAGAATGGGACAGAGGAAAAGGGGAATATCACTTCATTATGGAGGGAGTTACCTGCTCACATTCAGGCAAGAAAAGACAGAAAAGAAGATATTCATGCAAATGTGTGCCTCTCTGTGTATATATAGCTTTTTGGGGAAAGAAAAACATTCAAACTTGTCTTTTTGAGGACATTTTGTCTGGTCCTCACTTCTTTAAAGGGCCTTTTCAGGGTTAAGACCTGGTTTTAGGGTTAGGATTAAGGCCTGTTTTAAAACAAGAGGAAACAATCAGAGAACAAACATGTATAAATACAATGATAATGATCCACCATTAGAATCTAAAATAAACTGCTCACATTTCAAAATCAAGCTTCAAGCTTCCTCTGTCTTTGTTTATAAACACACAGTTTCACACTGAGCATATATATACAGGTTCAGAAGGTTAAAGGTCAAATTCAGCCATCACCTGAAAAGTAGTGAAGCAGCTTTCAAGGTCAGTCACATGATCATCGTCTGCCCACACACACACAGTGTGGAGAGGAAGTGAAGGAAAACAAAGTCAGGGCAGAAGTGTGAGCTGTGAAGGGATGAACCATGATGAAGTGGTGAACGTGTCGTACGCTGAGCTGTGCACTCAAACGCATCACTCATCAGCCTCTTTATTAGCCCCGCCCTCTGTGAGTGAGTGAGTGTTATGTAACATTCACTTCATACTTTAAATAACAGAACAGAAGTGTGTCATTGTGTAACATAACACACACACACACACACACAAGTCCCCATAATGTGAGTGTAGGGACAGATTTTTGTCCCCATAAGGAAGACAAGTCCCCATAATGTGAGTGTAGGGACAGATTTTTGTCCCCATAAGGAAGACAAGTCCCCATAATGTGAGTGTAGGGACAGATTTTTGTCCCCATAAGGAAGACAAGTCCCCATAATGTGAGTGTGGAGACACATTTAGGTCCCCACAACATGAGGAAGACCAGCTACACACACACACACACACACACACAGAGTCTGGTTTCACAAAGTCACAGGAAGCAGATTTTTCTTCTTCATATCTTTCATCATAATTGTTTAGGTTGACATGATCTGTGTTGCCATGGTAACAGAGTAAACAGGAAGTGCTTGCAGCTGATGCGTTCGTGCAGCAAACACGATCTCGTGTAAAATGTGAGGAAAAAACTCAGAGGAAATAAATAAAATAATAATAATATATATGTGGAGTCACTGACTCTGAACAGGAAACAGAAAGCATGATGGGAAATGTGGTTCCACCTGTGAAGCCAGAAAAACATTCAGACGTGACATAGTGTATAGATTTATTTTCTGTCGAGGAGAAAGTTCTCGAAACTTTGTGCTGTTGTTTTTATTTATTTCTTTAAAACCAAGTTGATATAAATCTCTTTATTTCATTCTTTCATGCTATATTTGATATGTTTTCCTGTTTTAATAATAAACATGAAATAACATTTATTTTTCATCTGTTTCAGTTTGAACTCATAGGTCAGTTTTAGTTCTTAAAATGGCCACGAGGAGGCAGTAGAGCTCAGGGTTTGAGGGAGTCTGCCTCTGTAACCACAGTGTGTCTGTCTTTGTGTTTTTCTGTAGTAAAACAAACTCTAAGCTCTTTATTCTTCTTTTAATCAAACATAGATTCTAAAAAGTCTGTTTCTGATTTTTGTTCTCTCCTTAACTTTAATTTTTCTGTAGTTCGAATTCCTCATTCATCTTCTTTAAACTTTGTGTCTACTTTAATCTACATTTGATTTTCATTTATATCAACCTCTTGGTTTCCACCAGGGGGCAATGTTGAGGTCATGTCTTATTTACAGTGTGTTTTAAAACCACCTCCTGCAGTTTAGCTGTGGATTAAAGTGTTAAAATGTAGGATTATCTTCAGTAACAGAAGTGATTTCATTCATTCACCCTCTGAATCAGTTTGAACAGTATTTAAAGAAGTAGAAGACGTAAATATTCTCCCTGATCCAGTTCAGATTTTCAGTACCTCGTACTGGATTGTATCTAAAAATAGCAGTGATTCATGAAATTTACTTGTGTTGGATGCAGTAACTTGTGTACAAATACACTTTATTATTCACTTTATTGTCACAGAGAAGAAAAGACAAGATGACAATGATCAGTTAATCCTTAAAAGCTCTTTGATCTAAACTTTGATCAGTAATGAGACATAGCTTCAGACATAGTTTCCCACACTGAAGCTCTGATGACATCATCATGACATCATCGTCATCATCATCACCAGCTGCTGCTGCTGATTCTTCGCACCACTGTTGTTTCTTTAAGTTCACTTTTAAATCACAACAGTTCTGGAACAGCAGATTGCTGTCGTTGTTAGCAACTGTTGCTGTTAGCTTTAAGTTGTACCTGTTAGCTGCTGTCACTGTTAAATGCTGTAGGTGTTAGCTGTAGCTGTTAGCTGCTGTCACTGTTAGCTACTGTCACTGTAGCTGTTATCTACTGTCACTGTTAAATGCTGTAGCTGTTAGCTGTAGCTGGTAGCTGCTGTCACTGTTAACTGCTGTCACTGTTAGCTACTGTCAGTGTTAGCTACTGTCACTGTAGCTGTTATCTACTGTCACTGTAGCTGTTATCTACTGTCACTGTTAAATGCTGTAGCTGTTAGCTGTAGCTGGTAGCTGCTGTCACTGTTAACTGCTGTCACTGTTAGCTACTGTCAGTGTTAGCTACTGTCACTGTAGCTGTTATCTACTGTCACTGTTAAATGCTGTAGCTGTTAGCTGTAGCCGTTAGCTGCTGTCACTGTTAGCTACTGTCAGTGTTAGCTACTGTCACTGTAGCTGTTATCTACTGTACTGTTAAATGCTGTAGGTGTTAGCTGTAGCTGTTAGCTTCTGTCACTGTTCTCTACTGTCACTGTTAAATGCTGTAGGTGATAGTTGTAGCTGTTAGCTGCAGTCACTGTTAGCTACTGTCACTGTAGCTGTTATCTAATGTCACTGTTAAATGCTATAGCTGTTAGCTGTTAGTTGTAGCTGTTATCTACTGTCACTGTTAAATGCTGTAGCCGTTAGGTGCAGTCACTGTTAGCTACTGTCACTGTAGCTGTTATCTAATGTCACTGTTAAATGCTGTAGCTGTTAGCTGTTAGTTGTAGCTGTTATCTACTGTCACTGTTAAATGCTGTAGCTGTTAGGTACTGTCACTGTTAGCTACTGTCACTGTAGCTGTTATCTACTGTCACTGTTAAATGCTGTAGGTGTTAGCTGTAGCTGGTAGCTGCTGTGTAGGTGTTAGCTGTTAGTTGTAGCTGTTATCTACTGTCACTGTTAAATGCTGTAGGTGATAGTTTTAGCTGTTAGCTGCAGTCACTGTTAGCTACTGTCACTGTAGCTGTTATCTACTGTACTGTTAAATGCTGTAGGTATTAGCTGTAGCTGTTAGCTTCTGTCACTGTTATCTACTGTCACTGTTAAATGCTGTAGGTGATAGTTGTAGCTGTTAGCTGCAGTCACTGTTAGCTACTGTCACTGTAGCTGTTATCTAATGTCACTGTTAAATGCTATAGCTGTTAGCTGTTAGTTGTAGCTGTTATCTACTGTCACTGTTAAATGCTGTAGCTGTTAGGTACTGTCACCGTTAGCTACTGTCACTGTAGCTGTTATCTAATGTCACTGTTAAATGCTGTAGGTGTTAGCTGTTAGTTGTAGCTGTTATCTACTGTCACTGTTAAATGTTGTAGCTGTTAGCTGTTAGTTGTAGCTGTTAGTTGTAGCTGTGTCTACTGTCGTTAAATGCTGTAGGTGTTAGCTGTAGCTGTTAGCTGCTGTCACTGTTAGCTACTGTCACTGTAGCTGTTATCTACTGTCACTGTTAAATGTTGTAGCTGTTAGCTGTTAGTTGTAGCTGTTATCTACTGTCGTTAAATGCTGTAGGTGATTGTTGTAGCTGTTAGCTGCTGTCACTGTTAGCTACTGTCACTGTAGCTGTTATCTACTGTCACTGTTAAATGCTGTAGCTGTTAGCAGTTAGTTGTAGCTGTTATCTACTGTCACTGTTAAATGATGTAGCTGTTAGTTGTAGCTGTTAGGTACTGTCACTATTAGCTACTGTCACTGTAGCTGTTATTTAATGTCACTATTAAATGCTGTAGCTGTTAGCTGTTAGTTGTAGCTGTTAGCTGCTGTCACTGTTAGCTACTGTCACTGTTAGCTACTGTCACTGCTAAATGCTGTAGGTGTTAGCTGTTAGTTGTAGCTGTTTGCTGCTGTCACTGTTAGCTGCAGTTGCTGTTAGTTACTGTGACTGCTAAATGCTGTAGCTGTTAGCTGTTAGTTGTAGCTGTTAGCTGCTGTCACTGTTAGCTACTGTCACTGTTAGCTACTGTGACTGCTAAATGCTGTAGGTGTTAGCTGTAGGTGCTAAGTGGTGTAGTTTAAAGGCTTAAAAAGCCTTTAAGCCTTTAAACTACACCACTGTGTATCAGCCCTGTGGTGCTGTTGTTGACATTAGCAGCAGTTAGCAACTTTAGCATCAGCTGCCACTATGACTACGATGTTTGATGCTTTATCAGCCACAGCATCGGGATACGTTGTATTATATGTTATGTGTGAGCAGTTGTTCTCATGAAGAAACAGAAAGTAAAGAGTGAAAACAAAGAGCTTCAGAGATGAAACCAAGTATAGGAAGTTAAGAAAGGCAGAGAAAAAGAACGGACAAAAATACAAAGGTGAAATGGTGAGAGATGGATGGGAAGCCCCTCCCCCCGCCTCATGTGGTCATCCTCACCCTCTGAAAGCTTCACCACAACCACATGATCCACATGATGTAGAAACAGAGACAGAGTTTGTCCTCTGTCCTCTGTCTTTGTTGTTTTACTTCTGCTCATAAATGAAAGGGTTGAGTCCAGAATCTACATGTCAGCTTCCTGTTATTAAACATGGGGAACATGACAAATGTGAGCAGTGGGTTCAGGTTCGCTGAGTCGAAGCTCAGGTTGTTTTTGTCACAAATCTTCACGTAATTCTTAACGTGGAAATGTCACAGAACGTCCACTGCTGTGTTTCCTAACATCACTGCTGTGACTCACAGTTAATCAGTCGTGGAGTGTTTAATGACTGGTCTTAGGGTTATCAGGGTTGTTAGGGTTGTTAGGGTTATTATTGTTATCAGGGTTATTATGGTTGTTATGGTTGTTATGGTTGTTATGGTTGTTAGGGTTGTTATGGTTGTTATGGTTGTTAGGGTTGTTATGGTTGTTAGGGTTGTTAGGGTTGTTAGAGTTGTTATGGTTGTTATGGTTGTTATGGTTGTTATGGTTATTATTGTTATCAGGGTTATTATGGTAATCAGGGTTATCAGGGTTGTTATGGTTGTTAGGGTTATTATGGTTGTTAGGGTTATTATGGTTGTTAGGGTTGTTATGGTTGTTAGGGTTGTTATGGTTGTTATGGTTGTTAGGGTTATTATGGTAATCAGGGTTATCAGGGTTGTTATGGTTGTTAGGGTTATTATGGTTGTTAGGGTTATTATGGTTGTTAGGGTTGTTATGGTTGTTAGGGTTGTTATGGTTGTTATGGTTGTTAGGGTTATTATGGTTGTCAGGGTTATTATGGTTGTTAGGGTTGTTAGGGTTATTATGGTTATCAGGGTTATTATTGTTATCAGGGTTATTATTGTTATCAGGGTTATTATGGTAATCAGGGTTATCAGGGTTGTTATGGTTGTTAGGGTTATTATGGTTGTTAGGGTTGTTATGGTTGTTAGGGTTGTTATGGTAGGGTTATTATGGTTGTTAGGGTTATTATGGTTGTTAGGGTTATTATGGTTGTTAGGGTTATTATGGTTGTTAGGGTTATTATGGTTGTTAGGGTTATTATGGTTGTTAGGGTTATTATGGTTGTTAGGGTTATTATGGTTGTTAGGGTTATTATGGTTGTTAGGGTTATTATGGTTGTTAGGGTTATTATGGTTGTTAGGGTTATTATGGTTGTTAGGGTTATTATGGTTGTTAGGGTTATTATGGTTGTTAGGGTTATTATGGTTGTTAGGGTTATTATGGTTGTTAGGGTTATTATGGTTGTTAGGGTTATTATGGTTGTTAGGGTTATTATGGTTGTTAGGGTTATTATGGTTGTTAGGGTTATTATGGTTGTTAGGGTTGTTATGGTTGTTATGGTTGTTAGGGTTATTATGGTTGTTAGGGTTATTATGGTTGTTAGGGTTGTTAGGGTTATTATTGTTATCAGGGTTGTTATGGTTGTTATGGTTGTTAGGGTTATTATTGTTATCAGGGTTGTTATGGTTGTTAGGGTTGTTATGGTTGTTAGGGTTGTTATGGTTGTTAGGGTTATTATGGTAAACAGTTTGTTAACTGTTGTAAAGATGCAGCAGCAGAATCCTGTTGCATGAATATGATGTTTTTAATTCACGACACAAACATTTCACATCAGGATCATCTTCACCAAAACATCAGCTCCTCATCAAACTGTGACTGTTGTAAAAAACTGAAACCTGGTGAAGCCACTGTTTTGGACAGAAATTCATTTTCTGTGTTTTACAGATGTTCTCAGATTTTAAAGTAGATGTTTACAATTGTTCCCAATAAATAATGAATTATTTTGGAGATTAAATTTTCATATTCTCTGATGATGACGCTCAGAGAAACTGTAGCTGTAGGAAATTAACTGAAGAGTTTATATATATATATATGAAAGTGTAAAAGTGTGCACATCTAAGTCTGGATTCCACCAGGTCTGAGTCTCTCCTTGTTAAAATGTAGCTCATGGATAAAGTTATCAAAGTTTTCATGTCAAGATGAAAGGTTTCTTCACTTTCCCAGACTTTATTCATTCATTCATTCATTCTGAAAGTAATTTGTCACCTCAGTGAAGGTGGTTCCATGAGCTGGAAGCAGCTGAAGTGGAAAGCAGTGATTTCCTGTGGATGAATGATGTTTCAGTGCAGAGCAGCTCCACAGCTGCTGAGCATCTATTTGTTGATTTGAACTGCTGGCAACAGAGCGACACAAACTAATGTGTTCTTACGTGTTGCAACAGCTAAAAGACGGGAAAACGTTACTAGTTTATTTTTAGTTTTAAACTTCAGGAACAGCTGCATGTGGAAGTGTGTGACGTAGCAAACGTCTGCAGCAGACCACGGTCTGACGACATTTGTTGGACATTTGTTGGACATTTGTTGGACATTTGTTGGACATTTGTTGGACATTTGTTGGACATGTCTTTGACCGACTGTGGACGGCGACGGTGTGACGAGGAGAGGAAGCTCAAACCTGAACCTTCACAGAATGATCTCAAATCCAAATGTGTCCAAACTCCGTGAAGACAAACGTGTTTTACGACGATGCGTTTTTCAGCGACCGCTTCCTGATCTCACATGAAGGTGTGGCTTCAGGACCATGTGACTGTGTTGTTGCTCCTCCCCCTCGTCACTTTTCTCTTGAACGCGAGGGCCGGCAGGAGTGAGACGTGACCTTGTGTCCATGCTGACCTTTGTTATGGTCCTCCGATGAACTGCTTAACTGCTTCTGTTTTGTTCTCGTGCGAATTTGACCTGAGAAAAAAGAGGCAGAGAAGAAGGAAGACACCAGGTTTTCTCAGACGAGAAGAGATGAAGGGAGGTAAAAGAAGATGTGGGAGCTCAGAGGGAGACGCTGCTGTTGACGACAGAGTCTGGAATCAAAGAAAAGCTCCCTGTTATTCACCACGTTCTCTGAAATAAAACACCGACGAGACTCGAGTGAACACGTCTGTGTCCGCGCTGAGACGCAGACACAGCGTGGATCAGTCAAGGCTCTGAAAAATTCAGGTTTATTATGGTTTTAAATTCACAAAGAACCAACGTACGACAAAATACGACGACTTCATCCACGATTTCAAAGATAATG
>JAFBJR010000208.1:27329-42959 GCA_016785285.1 Brachirus orientalis | reverse complement strand
TAAGGTTAGGGTCAGGGTTAGGGTTGGGACACTAGTAATTATGGTTAAGGTTAGAGTAAGTCTGCAGGAAATGAATGGAAGTCAATGGAATGTCCTCTGTAGTCATGGAAACCAGACTGTGTGTGTGTGTTTGCCTCTGAAAGGCTCTTTGTGTGTCGTCACGTCCAAACGTTGCTCTCTGCTCGTCTTTTACCTCCTCGAGAAGTTTTTACACACTGTTGTGCAGTGAGGTCAAACAAGCCTGTGTGTGTGTGTGAGGACAGAGTGAGGACATTTGGACAAAGTGAGGACATTTTGTCAAAGTGAGGACATTTTGACAGAGTGGGGACATTTGGACAAAGTGAGGACATTTTGTCAAAGTGAGGACATTTTGTCAAAGTGAGGACATTTTGACAGACTGAGGACATTTGGACAAAGTGAGGACATTTGGACAGAGTGAGGACATTTTGTCAAAGTGAGGACATTTGGACAGAGTGAGGACATTTTGACAGAGTGATTTAGGGTTAGGGTTAGGCATCTAGTTGTGATGGTTAAGGTTAGGGTAAGGGGCTAGAGAATGTATGATGTCTATGAGGGTCCTCACTATGATAGAAGCACAAACATGAGTGTGTGTGTGTGTGTGTGTCTCTGGTTTGACTGTGTTGCTGAAAGTGCAGTTTGTCTCTGGCTCTGGTCACAGTGTGGTTTTGTGCTCGGCTGCGATTCTGTTTCCAATAGAGCAATTATTATAAAATACAACACACACACACGCACAAACACACAGTGGAGTGACGTCACCTCACATTTAACCTCTCTACAGCATGTTCACATATCTGTATTGTTACCACTTGATAACTATACAGTTCTATGTTTACGACTGATCACTTGGCAGCCATCTTGGAATCCCACGTAAACATAAAAAGATATATTTTATTTTGTAAGAATAACAACTGTTTTTATTGGTAAAAGGTTCACACAGGAAGTAAAAAAGCCAAAGTCAGTAGCTCTTATTTTGAAATCCTGTCGTGTATGACAGATAAAGGTTTGGTCAGCTGATTCCTGCGAGGCCCACAGACCCAAACACTTTCAGGAATGACCCCTGACCCCTGAGTTTCCCACTCGCTGTCTCGACCCTGTCAGTGCTGCACGTGTGCAAAGTGTGACCACTTCCTGTCGGAAAAAGTTTGTGACAGGCTTTTATTTGGTTCTGAATTGTAATTAATTGTGTGCTTTACACATTTATTAGACCAAATATCATAAATATTTATTCAATATTTAATATTTTACAAATCTTTCAAAATCTTTTTTTGTTTAAAACTAAAAATGTTATTGTTATTTATTTTGCAAAATAAACTGCACTGGACTTCTTCTCTGACCAGTCAGAAAGTAATCAAACAGAAGATTCAACCACTAAAACTTATTTTTCCTGTTCAGTAATGCAAGTAAATAACTATAATTTTACATTTTAATCAGGGAATAATAAGGTGTTTTACTAGTTTTTTTTGGATTTCTTTGTAAAACTGTACTTAACAATAATAATTCTACTTTAGCATTAAAAACATTATTTTGATACATACTGTACTGGTGTATTAGCTGTTACAAACACTTACAAATTCATCTGATAATTACCAATAGTCCTATTTCCACCAACATTTCCACAAACTTATTTACCCGGGTCAAAGAATCTAGTTGTAGTACGTGATTTGAACTTTCACGTCACTGTCTCCAAAAGTCAACAATAACACCTTTTTGAAAAGGAGACTGAATACTTGCATAACAAAGTTCACAACACAGAAACAGCTGTAGACCTAAACTGACTCTCAAATGGATTTTTATTTAAGTAAGTATTTTGTTAAGTGGACATAATCCTCCTTTCTGCTGATTCATGTGTCTCACTGTCATCACTTTCTGCCCATTTGAAGTTTTATTGTCAAACTCTGTGTACTGATGCTGTGCTGTGTGTGTGTGGCTGCTCTTCCTCATGTTGTGGGGACCTACATGTGTCTCCAAACTCACATTATGGGGACTTGTCTTCCTTATGGGGACAAAAATCAAGTCCCCATAACGTAAATGACTCCATTTTAAGGTGAAGACTGAGGTTAGGGTCAGGGTTAGGGTTAGGACACTAGTAATTATGGTTAAGGTTAGAGTAAGTCTGCAGGAAATGAATGGAAGTCAATGGAAAGTCCTCTGTAGTCATGGAAACCTGTGTGTGTGTGTGTGTGTGTGTGAGAGGTGATAAAGAATGATTGATGAAGAGCAGGAAGGGTGTGCACTGACCTCCACTGCTAGGGTCAAAAGGTCATGGAGAGAGATTTGGAAATGTATGGACACTGTGTCTGTGTGTGTACTATCAACCTTGAATACCAGTGACATCACTTCCTGTCTGTTCGCTGTCGTATATTCCTCCTGGGACAACAAAAACAACAACAACAACAACAACAACACACAGAAATGCACTTTCTGCCACTGTTTATAGCACACACACACACACACACACACACACAGGCACACATGCACGCACACACACACACTGCAGATATCACTGGACCAAAATACTGACTCAGCAACTTCTGCCACAGATTAGAAAGTTTGTAATGACAGACAGACAGTGTGTACAGTATGTGTATATATGTATGTATATGTAGATTATGAATTCTTACTTCACACATAGACTTAATCTAATATGTGACTCTGAAGCTGAACGTAAACAAAAAGAAAACATTTAAATCGCAGATTTTGCCTTTTTTCATTTGACCTTGATTTAACCAGGTAGGACAGATTAAGAGCTAATTCTTATTTATAATTATAGGGATGGGATGATGGGATGATGCCACTTCTTTGTGTCTGTACCAATACTGATATTAAACTGATACAGTCATTTTAGACCATTTATGAACCATGAAGCTGTTAACAACACAGTTGTACTGAGTCACTTCAAAGACATAATTCAAATAATTCTGACCGATACTAAACTGATACTGACCAATACTGACCGATACTGACCCATACTAAACCAATACTGACCGATACTAAACTGATACTGACCAATACTGACCGATACTAAACTGATACTGACCAATACTAAACCATACTGACCCATACTGACCGATACTAAACTGATACTGACCGATACTAAACTGATACTGACCCATACTGACCTATACTAAACCAATACTGACCGATACTAAACTGATACTGACCAATACTAAACCAATACTGACCGATACTAAACTGATACTGACCAATACTAAACCAATACTGACCCATACTGACCTATACTAAACCAATTCTGACCGATACTAAACTGATACTGACCGATACTAAACCAATACTGACCCATACTGACCTATACTAAACCAATATTGACCGATACTAAACTGATACTGACCAATACTAACCGATACTGACCTATACTAAACCAATACTGACCGATACTAAACCAATACTGACCAATACTAAACCAATACTAACCGATACTGACCTATACTAAACCAATACTGACCGATACTAAACCAATACTGACCGATACTGACCTATAATAAACCAATTCTGACTGATACTAAACTGATACTGACCAATACTAAACCAATACTGACCCATACTAAACCAATATTGACCGATACTAAACTGATGCTGACCAATACTAAACCAATATTGACTGATACTGACCTATACTAAACCAATATTTACCGTACTAAACCAATATTGACCGATACTAAACTGATGCTGACCAATACTAAACCAATATTGACTGATACTGACCTATACTAAACCAATATTTACCGATACTAAACTGATGCTGACCAATACTAAACCAATACTGACCCATACTGACCTATACTAAACCAATATTGACCTATACTAAACCAGGGTAGTAGTTTAGTACTAGTACCCTGGTATACTAACCGATATTGGCCTATACTGAACCAATAGTGACTTATACTGACCGATACTCATCCCTACTGTGGTCTGGCAAAGGCAACAGATTTCAAACAAATGTAAACACATATTATCAGTACATTTACACAGACACAGCTCAGACACAGCTCAGGCCTCTTTTATTTTCGGTAACATTGTTACAGTTATTTCCTTTCTTTAGAAATGTTTTTGACTGTGAAGTTTTGTTTTCTGTTTTTGTGCTTCGTCATAAACCATGTGATTCCACATCAGGCTGCAGTCATCATCATCATCATCATCATCATCATGTGACTAAAACCATTAAAAATAGTGACAGTGTGTGAGTGTGAAAATGTGTGATCATCACATCATCACTGTTCTGCCACAGTGTGACAAACACAGTCACACTGTGGAGTTGTTGTTTTTAAACGCTCCTCCTCCTCCTCCTCCTCCTCCTCCTCCTCCTCCGGCTGCTGCTGCTGCTGCTGCTGAAGCTGACCTGGTTTTAACTTTACATGAGGAGAGATTATCACTGAGCGGAGAGTTTTAAGTGGATCTGCAGGGATTTAGTCGTTCGGAGACGAGTACAAATTGAGATAAAGCCCGTGTTGGGGTCGAGAAGCTCCGACGCTCAAACGCAGCCTGCAGCAAAAGAAAAACACAAAACAAGCAACTTCAAAGATCAGCAAAAGAGTTTAACTTTAAATCCTCACAGTTTGTCTTTATTTAAATATGACTCAAGTACTGTGTGTATCGTACATCACATTATTTGGTCATTAGATCATGTTAGCATATTTAACTGACTATATTTAACCTGTTTTTCATGCAGAGGCTTTACACTAATATAGTCTATTTTCTTTTATACTTTTAAAAGATTTCAAGATTTCTTTTATTGTCAGTTTCAGTAAATACAGGACAAACAGGACTCGACACGACTCTCACCTCCTGCTTCAGTGCCATACAGTTACAAAGGTTCAAAACTGAATGAGAATACATAAGAATAAACATTCAGAACACAAATAAAGACAACTAAGCTGGACATGTCCTTGTACAGTAGAGCAGATGACCAATGACAGCAGAAGTGCAAACAATAACCGCTGCACTACAGGAACCTTTACTAGTATTTGCATTGTCTAGAAATCAAACCTGCAAAAGTTCTACCACTGAACCACCAATGTTTTGTTGACTGTTCATGTTGTTTAGCCATGTGTTGATGCCTCATTCGTGTACTTCTTAACATATTTGCTGTGAATCATGGAAGTTTAATTGAGTCATTATTGATGTTAGATCAGCTGACAACAGATGAAGTCACTGTTGGACAGACTTTTCCAACAGGAAAGTGAAGTTTGTAAACCACTCACTCTCCCACACCAAAGTCCATAGAGAAAATCAGTGATTTTAACTCACAGGGACACAGGAGCTGCTGGTCTACTGCTGCCTCGTGTGGTCACTTTGAGTCACTGAGGTAAATCTGAACAAAGGATTTTAAACACTGAAGTGACAAAACAAGTCATTTGAACTTAGTGACGGAGGCAGCAGTGGATCAACAACTCCTGTGTCCCTGTGAGCTAAAATCACTGATTTTCTCTATGGACTTTGGTGTGGGAGAGTGAGTGGTTTACAAACTTCACTTTCCTGTTGGAAAAGTCTGTCTGACAGTGAGATAAAGACGTGAACATGTTCTGAAGATATTGTAGACTTAAACTGCTGGGTAATGTATGCTCCTGTCACTGTGTGTGTGTGTGTGTGTGTGTGTGTGTGTAGCATCATGTGTGTTGCTGCATTTTCCCACCAGGGTGATTCAGCTGTATCCATGGCAACCAAGGCATTATGAGAGCAGCATGTAATGAAAATAACTCTTTTATTTATTCCTAAAATAGGTTTATGATACATACGTGTGTGTGTGTGTGTGTGTGTGTGTGTGTGTGTGTCCAATTACAGAGACAGTCAGCCATGTTTGCTAACAAAGATCTTATTTTATGCCAATTACTGACGTGGAGATTTGCGTCACTGTGATTATGATGATTAATCAGACGAGGACACACACACACACACACACACACACACACACACACACAGATGTACAATTGAGAGGGTGGAGTCATGGAACTGGCTGTAATGTAATCTGTGCATGTGTGTGTGCGTGCGTGTGTGTGTGTGCATGTGTGTGTGCATGTGTGTGTGTGCATGTGTGCATGTGTGTGTGTGTGTGCATGTGTGTGCATGTAATGAAGCAGAAGTGACAGCTGAAGAAACAGAGCAGGTGAAAAACCTCTGAAGAATAACAGACTGATAAGAAGAGGAGGAAAGGATGGAAAGAGAGAGAAAAGGGACAAGGAGGAGAAATAATGGCTGAAATGAAGTGAGACATGGAGGAAAAGGAGGAAAGTGGTTTAGAGAAAGAGGAGGAGGAGGAGAAGTTGTGGCTCATGTTGCTGTAAATTATCTTCAGGGTTGAATCACAGCAGACAGCAGGTGTCACTGTAGAGCCGAGGAATGTGTGTGTGTGTGTGTGTGTGTGTGTGTAGCTGGTCTTCCTCATGTTGTGGGGACCTAAATGTGTCTCCACACTCACATTATGGGGACTTGTCTTCCTTATGGGGACAAAAATCAAGTCCCCATAACGTAAATGACTCCATTTTAAGGTGAAGACATGTTTTAAAGTTAGGCTGAGGTTAGGGTTAGGTTAAGGGTAGAGGTCAGGGTTAGGGTTAGGACACTAGTAATTATGGTTAAGGTTAGAGTAAGTCTGCAGGAAATGAATGGAAGTCAATGGAATGTCCTCTGAAGTCATGGAAACCAGACTGTGTGTGTGGTTGTCTCAGTCACAGAGTGAATTATTTATCGCTCAGCTCTTCAGAGCATTTAAAGCTCTTTAATACTGTCTTTGTCTTTGTGCCTTTAACTAACTGCACTGTCACGTTGTGCAGACTCACTCAGACGTGATGCTGTTTGATCAGAAAACACTTGTTGATTCAGAGGAGTGAAGATCAGAGTCTGTGGATTTTAAAGCTGGGGCTTTTTACTAACAACACTGAAAATTCTCCTTTTCTATTTGTGCAAGTAATGTTTTATGTAACGTTAAAACAGTTTGTAACAGTTAATATGTCAGTTTGTAAGCCACAACATGAACATGTTCTGAAGATATTATAGACTTAAACTGAAATAGATTTTATCAGCTGAGTCTTTAATTAAGTGAATAAACTAATCATTGTTTTCAATACAAAAGTCCATAGAGAAAACCAGTGATTTTACATCACAGGGACACAGGAGTTGTTGATCCACTGCTGCCTCCATCACTAAGTTCAAATGTCTTATTTTGTCACTTCAGTGTTTGAAATCCTTTGTTCAGATTGACCTCAATGACACAAAGTGACCACACGAGGCAGCAGTAGACCAGCAGCTCCTGTGTCCCTGTGAGCTAAAATCACTGATTTTCTCTATGGACTTTGGTGTGGGAGAGTGAGTGGTTTACAAACTTCACTTTCCTGTTGGAAAAGTCTGTCTAACAGTGAGATAAAGACGTGAACATGTTCTGAAGATACTGTCGACTTATGCTGATTTAAGTCTATAATATCTGAGTTTATTAAACAAGTCTTTTGTTATGTGGCTAAAATGTTTTCAGTGAGAGTGAAACTGTGTGTTAGGCAGGATCTCAGCAGCAGGGGGCGCTCACAGTACTTTCAGCTCTGGTTCCGTGTCAGTAGCTCTGATACTGTTGTAACTGGAAACTTTTAAAAATTCTTAACAGAGTGTTTGTGATTGAAGCTTCAAGATGTAAACAAATCCATTTATTGAAATAAATCACTTCATACACTGACTGTAGTGTGTGTGTGTGTGTGTGTGTGTGTGTGTGTGTGTGTGTGTGTGTGTGTGAGGGAGAGATATTTGCATAGTTTAAAAACTGCCTTCAGCGTTTTCTCTCTGAAACTGTAGATTTTGCAGAGGATGACAAACTTGAAAAATGCAGAATATAAAGATAATTGAACTAAAATGGCCTCTTCACAGCATCGCATCAATAATTCATGCAGTTTGTGGTTTCCTCTTATTGCCTGTGATTTATTCCTGCTTCTCCTGCAGAGGGCAGCACTGAGCTGAGGCCACTGCAGCAGTCAGAGGCTGTTCCTGCTTCATTAAATCCACACTGACAGAATCTGTGTGTGTGTGTGTGTGTGTGTGTGTGTGTGTGTGTGTGTGTCCAGAAATGATTTCAACTTGTCTTTTAAAAAACCTCAGAATCTTATCAACAAACCACAACTGACAGTGTAATAAAGAACGGGCTCACGATTATATCAGTCAGAACATGTCAAAGCCTTTTATTTCACCGTATGACTGTCCCTCATGGGCCACCGTAGGCTGTGATGTGGGGCTAAAACACCAGTCAATTCTGGACCAAACCTGAACTAACACAATCGAATACATAAGACATCATGATATCCATAAAATATTCATCATTTCTAATTATACAGCGTAAAATGTGCAGAATTTACTGATGAAGCAGTGCAGTGTGACTCCACGGCTGCGAAAACAATCAGTGAAAACAATCAGGAGCCGGTTTAAAATAAATGTGTACATTTTAAAATGTTTGTTATTTTCATTCAATTATGGTGAAACACACACACACACACACACAGTAATGTTGTGGTAAATGGTCACATGGTAGGGTTTCTTCTGTCAGTGAAAAACCTTGTTGTGTTAATTCTGTTGATGTGAAGAAAGAAACTCAGTTCAGTCTCAGAGGTGTGATGATACTGAGGCGGTAAACACTGTGTGTGTGTGTGTGTGTGTGTGTGTGTGTGTGTGCGTGTTTCCTCACTGTATTTACAGTCATTAGTGTCTCATTTCCACAAACTCCTCAGGCTTGAAATGTACATTATTTAACACACACACTCATTCACACTGTACATCACAGTTTTAATTTAAAGGCCCACATCTTCCAAACCTCAAGGTAATAATCCGTGTCAGTTTAAGTCTACGATACCTTCAGAACATGTTCACGTCTTCATCTCACTGTTAGACAGACTTTTCCAACAGGAAAGTGAAGTTTGTAAACCACTCACTCTCCCACACCAAAGTCCATAGAGAAAATCAGTGATTTTAGCTCACAGGGACACACTGTGAGCTAAAATCACTGATTTTCTCTATGGACTTTGGTGTGCAGTTAATAAAATCTACATCAGTTTAAGTCTACAGGATCATCCGAACATGTTCACTGTTAGACACACTTTTCCAACAGGAAGGTGAAGTTCAGTAAAGTCAAATGTTTCCTTTAGTGATTTCCCTCAGTCACACAAAGTGACCACACGAGGCAGCAGTAGACCAGGTCACTGTAAAATATGGATGAAGTTAAGGTGAAGGCTCCGCCCACTTCCATTTAAGAATCCAAAAATAACTTTATTAGACACATCACATTTTGTTCAGTGTTAGTTGCGATGTTCTGTTGTCATGGTTACCGTTTCCTGTCAGAAGTTTGTGTTTCTGCTCAGGTGAACAGTGACACCTGGTGGTGACTTGATGTCATTTCAGCGATGGTTTGTTTGTGTTTGGAGATTTGACTTCGATGCACTACAACGCTTCCTTCCTTCTCTCCTTCTCTCCTTCTCTCCTTCTCTCCTTGTTACACAAACTCCCTCCTTCATTTCTCCTCCTCCTCCCCCTTTTAAATATCATCCCTCCTTCATTTCTCCTCCTCCTCCTCCTTTTAAACATCATCCCTCCTTCATTTCTCCTCCTCCTCCTCCTTTTAAACATCATCCCTCCTTCATTTCTCCTCCTCCTCCTCCTCCCTCCTCTGTTCTCTCCTCTCTGTAATGTCACAATCCTTCTTTGTCTCCTTTTCCTCCTCCCTCTCTTCTCTTCCCTCCTAATGAAGCTCTCCTCTCTTCCCTCCTTCCTCACTTTCACCTCTCCTTCCTTCCTTCCTTCCTTCCTTCCTTCCTTCCTTCCATCCTTGGTCCTTCTTCTCCCTGACAACACACAGGATTATGTAATCTATGTCTCTAGGTATTAGTTATGCAAATTCATAGGTTTTTATTTGTGTGTGATTTCTCTCTCTCTCTCTCTCTCTCTCTCTCTTCTTCTCATCCCTTCTTTTCTCCACCTCTTATTTATCCTCTTAATTTTCTTTCCATTTTTGTCTTTCTTCATGCTCCCTCCTCTTTTATCTCCTCCCTCCCTCGTCTTTCCCTTCTTTTAATCCACTGTCATCTTTCATCTCCCTGTCATCCCCCTTTTTCTTCATTATTTCCTCGCTTCTCTTTTACTTGTAATGATCTTATTTCCCTCCCCCTCTCCCCCCCCCCCCCCCCCCCCCCCCCCCCCCCAGCCACCCTCAGTCTGGAGGCAGAGAGCATCAGCAGACGCGGCGGCAGCAGCAGCAGTCATGGTGATGGCAGCCACAGCATCAGCAGCATCAGCGGCGGCGGAGGAGGCGGCGGCAGCATCGGCGGCGCGGCCCACTTCGGAGTTAATGAAGGAGTGAGGAGTTAGATGAAGGAGTGAGGAGTTAGATGAAGGAGTGAGGAGTTAATGAAGGAGTGAGGAGTTAATGAAGGAGTGAGGAGTTAATGAAGGAGTGAGGAGTTAATGAAGGAGTGAGGAGTTAATGAAGGAGTGAGGAGTTAATGAAGGAGGGAGGAGTTAATGAAGGAGTGAGGAGTTAATGAAGGAGGGAGGAGTTAATGAAGGAGTGAGGAGTTAATGAAGGAGGGAGGAGTTAATGAAGGAGTGAGGAGTTAATGAAGGAGGGAGGAGTTAATGAAGGAGTGAGGAGTTAATGAAGGAGGGAGGAGTTAATGAAGGAGTGAGGAGTTAATGAAGGAGGGAGGAGTTAATGAAGGAGTGAGGAGTTAATGAAGGAGGGAGGAGTTAATGAAGGAGTGAGGAGTTAATGAAGGAGGGAGGAGTTAATGAAGGAGTGAGGAGTTAATGAAGGAGGGAGGAGTTAATGAAGGAGTGAGGAGTTAATGAAGGAGGGAGGAGTTAATGAAGGAGTGAGGAGTTAATGAAGGAGGGAGGAGTTAATGAAGGAGTGAGGAGTTAATGAAGGAGGGAGGAGTTAATGAAGGAGTGAGGAGTTAATGAAGGAGGGAGGAGTTAATGAAGGAGTGAGGAGTTAATGAAGGAGGGAGGAGTTAATGAAGGAGTGAGGAGTTAATGAAGGAGGGAGGAGTTAATGAAGGAGTGAGGAGTTAATGAAGGAGGGAGGAGTTAATGAAGGAGTGAGGAGTTAATGAAGGAGGGAGGAGTTAATGAAGGAGTGAGGAGTTAATGAAGGAGGGAGGAGTTAATGAAGGAGTGAGGAGTTAATGAAGGAGGGAGGAGTTAATGAAGGAGTGAGGAGTTAATGAAGGAGGGAGGAGTTAATGAAGGAGTGAGGAGTTAATGAAGGAGGGAGGAGTTAATGAAGGAGTGAGGAGTTAATGAAGGAGGGAGGAGTTAATGAAGGAGTGAGGAGTTAATGAAGGAGGGAGGAGTTAATGAAGGAGTAGGAGTTAGATGAAGGAGTGAGGAGTTAATGAAGGAGTGAGGAGTTAATGAAGGAGTGAGGAGTTAGATGAAGGAGTGAGGAGGTGAAGGACAACCTTGTATAAACATCAGTGACAGAATAAATCAACATATAAAACTAGAAACTATAAAGTCCCCTTTTTTTATTTTATTTAAACAAATTCTTAGTTCAAATAATCTTAAATCCAGTTTAAGATGAACACATGAAGCTATAAAGTCAGATTATAAATACTTTCACTGACATACAAATAGAAACTTCAAATTATTGATGATTATTTATGTTTGTAAATCAACATGTTCATGTTTTCATTCAGAATTATTACAAGTTATGAAGATTACAGCTGAATGCATTAGCTACGTTAGCTAGGTTAGCTATTCTACTACTTTATTTATGTTAGCTATGGTACTACTACTACTATTTTAGCTACATTAGCTATGTTAGCTATGGTACTACTACTACTACTATTGCTATGTTAGCTATGGTACTACTACTACTACTTTAGCTACATTAGCTATGTTAGCTATGCTACTACTGCTACTACTTTAGCTACATTTTAGCCTTTTATCACAATAGTCCACTAACTGTGGCTACAATAACTGAGCGTGTTTAGCAAATCAAACAAAACTTCTGTTAACAAGAATTTATTTACAAAACAAATAAAAGACAGAACCAAAAATTCATGCTAATCTGTGATGTTTGTGCTTGTGTTCATGAAGCTACAGCTCTGATTAGCAGGATAGCTAATGCTAGTTAGCCTGCAATAACTGTGGCAGTCATTACTGTCGGAACTACAGAACCTCAGCACCACAGACTCTCAGAGCCACAGAACCACAGAACCACAGCAGAGCCACAGAACCACAGAACCACAGCAGAGCTACAGAACCACAGAACCAGAGCAGAACCACAGAACCACAGCAGAGCCACAGCAGAACCACAGCAGAGCCACAGCTGAACCACAGCAGAATCACAGAGCCACAGCAGAATCACAGAGCCACAGCAGAACCACAGCAGAGCCACAGCAGAACCAGAGCAGAGCCACAGAACCACAGCAGAGCCACAGCAGAACCAGAGCAGAACCACAGAACCACAGCAGAGCCACAGCAGAACCACAGCAGAACCACAGCAGAGCCACAGCAGAACCACAGAACCACAGCAGAGCCACAGCAGAACCACAGCAGAACCACAGCAGAGCCACAGCGGAATCACAGCAGAGCCACAGCAGAACCAGAGCAGAACCAGAGCAGAACCACAGAACCACAGCAGAGCCACAGCAGAGCCACAGCAGAACCACAGCAGAGCCACAGCAGAGCCACAGCAGAACCACAGCAGAACCACAGAGCCTTGTTTTAGGGGTGAAACTTTCATTTATATGAGAAAATGGTGAAAAGGTCACACCTCAAAATGGTGACATGGTTTCATGTCCTTCACTGTCTTGATTTTCCTGCCATAGATGAGAGAAGAAACCAATAATTAATTAATTAATCAAGGCTTTTATACAGGATTTGTTGACATTAAAATATCAGTGTCAATACAGTATCAGAGCCATAAAATGTCGAAAAATATTGATCAGTGTTTGTCAAACTAACACTGATCAACAAACAAAATAATGATGATCTCAAATGTCTTGTTTTGTCTACAAACTAAAATGATTCAGTTTTAATAATTTCTTTGTTTTTATGGAGCAAAGAAACCAGAAAATATTCACATTGAAGAAGCAGAAAAATCACAGACACTGGTTTTAATTCTTGAATAAACACTGAAATGATTAATTAACAAACAAAATCATTTGAAAAATTAAGGGTTTCATAGTGGTCGTCATGGAGACCAAAACCTGGTCCTAATGAGGCTAATGAGTGTTAGAGCCATAGATAAGATTTATATTTAGTTTTGTATGAACCTTCCCTTTTCTGTTACTGCCAGGAAGTGAGTGAAAATTGGGACTCTTATTTTGAAAGTGTTTGTTCCTGTGTGCTAGGACACATGAGCTGCAGAGAGAAGATGATCAGAGAATCATGGAAATAAAGTGGAGAGACATTTTAGTTTTTGCTTGTTGACTGTTGTGGACTTTCACAGACTCTGGACCTGCTGAACCCGAGGAGCTGGTTAAGTTCAGGACTGAGACTTTAACTGTGGTTATGGTTAGGGTTAGGGTCAGTCATTAACTGGTTATAGTTAAGGTTAGTGATGAGGCTTTGTTAAGTCTCTTGAGGACATTTTGTCAAAGTGAGGACATTTTGTCTGGTCCTCACTTCTTTAAAGGGCCTTTTCAGGGTTAAGACCTGGTTTTAGGGTTAGGGTTAGGCATCTTGTTGTGATGGTTAAGGTTAGGGTAAAGGGGCTGGAGAATGTATGATGTCTATGAGGGTCCTCACTATGATAGAAGCACAAACGTGTGTGTGTGTGTGTGTGTGTTATTATCTCAGTGTATAATGATGTTAGATGGATGGAGACAGTTGTAGGTGGAAAACAGCCAACGAGTGTTTGTGTGTGAAGTCATTCATCTTCCCTGTCGTTTATCTGTGTGTGTGTGTGTGTGCGTGTGCACGTGTGTGTGCGCGTGCGTGTGTGTTTTCAGCTTGCATCTCAGTGTCTGTTTGTGTTGTCTGGCTCCATCTGTTTGTGTGTGTGTGTGTGTGTGTGTGTTACATAACACTATGGTGGACAGCCTCATCCTCACCACCACTCTGGCCTCAGTGCAGTCAAATATTCATACGCTCTTCTTCCTCTTCCTCCTTCTCTCCCCCTCCTCTTCCTCCTCCTCTTCCTCATCTTCTTCCTCTTCCTCCACCTCTTCTCCCTCCTCCTCATTCTCCTCCTCTTCTTCCTCCATATTTATTATGAACCTGACCTTTCTTCTGCTGCTATTTCACGTTTTCTCTGTGTGTTTCAGTCTCAGTTTATTTATATGAATAATCCAGATTAACAGCAACAAACCTATGTTTACAAATGTTAAAAGACAACAAACCAACCCAACAAAAAAAAACCCAAAGCAACAGTAAACAACAACATTTAATGCACGTTTCCTTAATTTAAATGATAATCCTTAATTTTCTGAGTGACTCAACACTGAAACAACATCTATATTTAATGATGTTTTAAATGTATTGTGAGTCCAGACCAGAAGTTCAGAAGAATAAAAATACTTCACCTAGTTTGGCCTGATGAAAACCTTGAAGGTCATAACTTTTCACTGGACACACGTTTGAGAACTCACGTTTTCTCCTTCACCTTGTGTCGAATGAACACATGATTCTCTGCTGACTCGTCGTTCTGCTGACACGACTTTGACTTTCAGGCTGGAATCAGGAGACGCTGAGTTCAACGGTTATTTCAAACAGATGAGTAGTTACATCAGACCTGATACGTCAGGATTATTTGTAAATCACAGTTTACTCAGCTTTTAACACAGATCAAAAATTATAGTTCCATAAATTCAAACTTCAAATGAATGTAAAGATGTGTCTTTACTGCGAGACATGATCAGGTGTGACCTGTCTCTTCTAATGCGTCTTTAGTTTAAGTTTACCTTAAATATAAATCAGTTTGTCGTCTGCAAATGTGAAAACGAGTCAAAAGAACGATGAGAAAATAAAAATGTCCTGATGATTGGACGTGATTGTCCTTCTGTGGGACAGACGCCGGGCTCTTTCACTGTAATGGATCGATCAGCAGTGCAGGACAGAGACACGGCATGAACACTGCTGCATATAAACACATGTATGTCCACACAGCAGTGGACATGCACACACCCACACACACACACACACAGTGAATGAGGACCATTGTCCCCCTCCTTCATGTTTCTGAAGAGGAAAAGAAAGAGTGACCCAAATGTGACACAACCAGGTCAAATATTGTCAAGGATGGTTGAGTTTATGTGTGAATGGATGCAGTGTACAAACACACACACACACACACACACCTGTTTTTATATCCTAGTGAGGACCCTAAAACCAGGTCATAATCCTGAAAAAGCCTTTTAAAGATTTGAGGACAGGACAAAATGTCCTCACAAAGATATAAACACAAGTATGCACACACACAGCCACTGGTTTCCGTGACTACAGAGGACATTCCATTGACTTCCATTCATTTCCTGCAGACTTACTCTAACCTTAACCATAATTACTAGTGTCCTAACCCTAACCCTGACCTCTAACCTTAACCTAACCCTAACCTCAGCCTAACTTTAAAACATGTCTTCACCTTAAAATGGAGTCATTTACGTTATGGGGACTTGATTT
>JAFBJR010000208.1:0-22307 GCA_016785285.1 Brachirus orientalis | reverse complement strand
GAGGCAGCAGTAGACCAGCAGCTCCTGTGTCCCTGTGAGCTAAAATCACTGGTTTTCTCTATGGACTTTGGTGTGGGAGAGTGGTGTTCAGTTTACTGTTGGAAAAGTCTGTCTAACAGTGAGATAAAGACGTGAACATTTTCTGAAGATATTATAGACTTAAACTGAAATAGATTTTATTAGCTGAGTCTTTTACTAAGGGCTTAAAGTCACGTTTAACTCTCCCACACCAAAGTCCATAGAGAAAATCAGTGATTTTACATCACAGCATACAGGAGTTGTTGATCCACTGCTGCCTCCATCACTAAGTTCAAATGTCTTATTTGGTCAATTCGGCATTAGAATGATTTCATTTACAATTAACTTAGTGACACAAAGTGACCACACGAGGCAGCAGTAGACCAGCAGCTCCTGTGTCCCTGTGAGCTAAAATCACTGGTTTTCTCTATGGACTTTGGTGTGGGAGAGTGAGTGGTTTACAAACTTCACTTTCCTGTTGGAAAAGGAAAAAGGAAATAAAAAGTTGGTCATATTTAGTTTTATTGTTGCCTTGATACATCAACCAACAGGAAACTCAAACCAACCATGTTGACGTTGTCTTCTTTCTCTTCCTGTCAGCCGGCCTCCAAACAGCTGTATGAGGATGAAACCACCTCCTCTGTGTTTGGACTGAGGTCAGTGACTGACCCTTCTCCCTCCCCGTCCCCGTCCCCCTGTGGCTCAGATCGCCCCCCTCTGGGCTGGAGTAGTAACAACAGCAGCAGCAGCACGGCCACGTCGGCCAACACGGGACCCCCCGTTGCAGAGAAACCACGCTGGCACCTGGGAAGACGCACGCCGGCTCACTTCATACCGCTCGACATCACAGGTACGACCCGGCCGCGTGTTTTTAAAGGTGCAGTTACACTGTTTTTCTTCACGTCAGGCTTTAACTCTGTGTTTGTAGCAGAGGTTTTTCTGTCCTGTCCTTTTATGAGGTGATGGAGATTGGAGTTTTGCAACACTTGATGTCTGTGTTTTGTACATTATATAAAGACAACTGTAGGGCGGCGAACCAGGATGTTTTCATGTGTCGCTGCATTAAAAGCCTGAACTGAATTAATGAGGTAATGAAGTGAGGTATTACCTGAGTTTTATTCAGTTATGGCTCAAACGTCCACAAGTCAAAGAGTCTTTTAATTAGTTTTTCCTTTTAAATGAGAGACAAATAAAGAACCTGGTCCAAGTAGATTCACTTTTCTGAAGCTTTATTTGAACAAAGCTGAACATACATATTTAAAAATTTAGACTAGAATTTAGACTGTTCTTTTTAAAAAAAATGAAATCAGATTCAGGATACTTATTTTTTTTCTAAGTTGATTTAAATTGTGCAGAAATGCTCATGTTTTAGTCCAAACTGTCAAACTGCAGTTTCTCTGCCGGTGCTCGTACAGTTTGTGTATTTTCTCTCTGCAGTGACACACACACACGCACACGCACACACACACGCACACACACACAGTTTGAGGTAGAAAACACTGATCTGACGTCAAGAACATTTTCTTCCTATGATCATAGTCTCTGTCTCTGCTCGTCAGCCTGTGTGTGTGTGTGTGTGTGTGCATGTGTGTGTGTGTGTGTGGGAGATGTTAGTATGCTGTGGTCATCCTCAGCAGCATCATCCTAACATCTCAGCTGAGCCTCAGCCTCCTTTACTTTGGATCTGTGTGCGCGCACGTGTGTGTGCATGTGTGTGTGTGTGTGCACACTTGTGTGTGTGTGTCCTTGTTTTCTGGCATAGCAACTGCTTCGTCACCGGCTGCCTCTCCCCTCCTTCTCCTCATACGCATCCATTTATAGTTAAATATGTCTCTGTGTCTTCCTCCTCCTCCTCCTCCTCGTCCTCCTCTCTCTCTCTGTCTCTCTCTCGCCCCGTTCACCCGCTGTGTGGAGGAGAGGGAGGTCAGGTTATCATGACGTGCTGCTGTGGTTTTGTACTTGGCTTGTAAAATCCAGACTGAAGGTAAATGTTTGTGTCTGTGGCTCATTCTGCTCTTTCTCACAACAAACACGCCACATACAGTGATCACATCATACTCATCCTCGTTCCTTCACTTTCCTCGTTGACTGTGTTCTGGCCTCACTCAGGTTAAATCCTGGTGAAAAACAAATACATCACGTACAGAGAATGAAGCCCTGAAACGTGTTTTATTCACATGTTTGACCACAACAGTTCTTTCCTTTAGCTGCAGTTCATAAAGACAGATAAAAAAGAAATACAGTTAAAAACAGCAACTTCAAGAAGAAATAAATCTACTTATAAAAGCTGTTTACACTAGCGCCACCCTGTGAAACTTGCAAGTGACACATGCTGCCATTTTACATGAGATCATTTCTATTATGAAACATTAACAGTTGTTGACGTTTACCAGCTAATGCTGACATTTTAGCTCTGACTATAATCAGAATCAGAAAACAACTTTACAGCTGAACTCCTGCAGCACAGACTGTGGGACACACTGTGAATATGAAAATATTCAGGACTGAAAGTATGTGTAATGTGACACTGTACATCACAGTGCATGATTGTTGGTGATTGTTGACTTAAAAAGCTTTTTCTGGTTAGAGGGACTTTGATGTTGGAGCTGAAGGTGAGAGGAAACTTCTGTGATGAGGCTGGATTTTCTTCTAACTGCTTTGATATGAAGGATCTGACAGTCGACTGAGAGTTTTACCACTAATGTTACCTGCTTGATTTATAATCCGGGACAGATTTGATCTGTTGTTGACAGAGATGAAGGTGAACCAGGATGTGATGATGTTAAAGGTGAGAACGGAGTCTGTGATTTAGTTAAGATACATCTGTAGAGTCTCATGGTGTTTTCCTTTATACAGTTCTAGCTCAGTTTGGCTCGGCTCTACTCAGTTTGTTTTCTTCTCCATCAGTGACAGAACCTGCTCCTGGTTCTTTTTTAGTCCCTGCTCTGATACTAACATGTGACGTGGACAGACTGCCGGCCACTGATTGGTCAGAGAGCGTCGTCACTGGAAGAGTCACGAGCGCGAACAATGTTGAACTGTAGATGAGTTAAGAAGACTTGAAAATAATCCTGAAAACATGCGTTAATCTGCAACATTTAACAAGGACATTTGTAAAATGTCCATATTTAACAGAGGAGTCTGGTGTATTTAGCGACAGCACTGCTGAAAGACGGAGATGGTGAGCCCAATCACAAGCCGTTCAGCCGTATTTCACTTCAGTGACTGTGTCAGACGGAGTCAGGAAGTACTGAACCATTCAGTGAACTCATCTGTTTAGAAAACTGAGGACAAAGAAAACTACTGCTGTGACCGTCACGTGTTTGTGTCACGGCTGTTTCTATGACGACCACGCCCACGTTGAGATGTGCAGTGTATAGTGGGATAGAATGGGCTTTAAGAAAAGAGAGCTTCACTCCGTCAGTGCAGGAATTTCTGTAAAGTCCGTTTACTTAAACGTGTCACATAACGTTTCTCTTCCTTAGTTCGTCAGATCATAATCAGAGCCGCTGATCCTGGACTCATCAGTGCACATGAGTCAGTTCTCCGCTGTATTTAGAACCATACAGTCAGTCCTGCACCAGTCTAACAGTCTTCAGAGGTCCTTCATGGACAGAGCTGTTAAAGTGTCCTTCATGACGTTGCAGCTCCTGAGTTTCCTCAGGAGAAGCAGGTGTTGCTGTGTCGTTTTGTTCACTGTGACGGGAGAACGACACATGAGATTTAATCTGCGTGTTGAGGTGTTTAAAGGACGGGACCCGCTCCACTGTCTGTCGGCTCAAACACAGGTCGGAGGGAATCAGTGTTGACCTGCTGGAAACGTGGTCACCAGGGTCACCAGGTTCACCAGGTTCACCAGGGTCACCAGGGTCACCAGGGTCACCAGGGTCATATTTAAAAAGGACAATGCTGTTGCAGGTTGTGTTGTTTGTGTGAATAGAGAATAAAATGGAGGCTTCCAGACTTTACAATCATGATTTTGGATTCAAAGCCATTTACCACCACATGCTGAGGCTGGTCCTTTTCTACACAACGATTAATTCATGGCTCTGAATATACTGCTCTCTTTTCTTAGAAAGGGATGAACAAATGATCATTTTCAAATAGAAATCACAATATCAGACATTAGAAAACACAAAGTCTGTATCTTGTAAAATACCTGCAGCAAATGTGACCTGGTTTCTACATTAATGTTAGTGCAGGATCCTAAAATCTCACTAATGTAATAAATATGTGTTTCACACAGTAAATTCTCATCTTTACGTTGAAATCATTAGAATTAGAGTCTGTATTGTAACATCCGTCAGAGAGTGTCGTTTCTGAGATCATGGTGCAGCACTGATGTCATCTTTCTCCAAAGATGTGATGTTCAGCCGAGACTTGTGTTTACTTGTTATTTGTAACGAATGAAGGAGGTCAGTGCCAACATCAGTGTGCCTCATTCATTCATTCATTCATACCGTGTTTGCGTCACAAACATCAGGTTTCAGCTGCACATTATTTGTTAGATTTTCTCCTTTTTGTGGATTTGATGAGAAGAAGAATCCGAGCAGACTTTTCCAGGCTTGTTACCGTGACACCCAGCCTCTCATCCCTCTGCCTCTCTGTGAGAACCAGCACACAGGTAGCTCACAGCCAGCTTGCTGTTGCCATGGCAACTCGCCTCTCTTCTCTCTCCTCCCTAAAAAATGGAAAGAAGGAGAAAAAAAGCAGCAGTGAAGGAAAAGAGAGGAAGTGAAAGTGAAGCCTGGGAGGAAAGAACGGTGACGAGGTGATGCAGAGGAAAGAGGAGGAAGAAAGGATGAAAAGACAAAACATTTATCATGGCCACCTTCCACCAATCTTCCTCCTCCTCCTCCTCTGTCTGTCCCTGAACATTTTTCCTTCAGGTCATTTTCATGAAAACCTAACAAACTCAAGAGAATAAAAGTGTTTTAATCTGCACAAAAAACTTTTCATCTTCATTTGATTCATTTAAGAGGAATTCTGTTAGAATATCACTTTGATGTCAATTAAAACTGCGCTTTGTGACACATCTTTACATAGACCTTCACACAAACATAGACCTTCAAACAGACATGGACCTTCACACAAACATAGACCTTCATACAAACATGGACCTTCATACAAACATAGACCTTCACACATTTCACATTTTTATTTTATTTGCACTTTTTTGTGTTTTTTTTACTTAAATATTTAATGATAACATCATTATTTAGTATATTCTTTTGTACCTCTTTAATGGTTGTTGCACTAAAATGAATCAAAATGTCATTGTTATTGTTACACAATAAATGCACTGTTTTATTTTGTTACATTTTATTTGACAGTGTTAACAGAAGTGGATGTGTTTAACTGCGTTGTCTTTTTCAAAGGTTTTCATCTTCTGAAATCCAGACTAAAACCACAGTTTTCAAACTAAAACTAAACCAGCTGTGTTTTAAACTAATCCATTTTTGGGGCTTGAAAACACTGAGTTATTGTGGAATATTTGTGTCTTTAAATGAAAACGGTCTCATGTGGACGTCCATTCTTCCTCATGCTGACCTCCCTGCTCTTGTTCTTCTCCTCCAGGTGAGGCAGGAGGAGCAGGAGGAGCAGGAGGAGCAGGTAAATTCCACGGCGTCGACCTCCTCCAACACTCCCCTCCCCCACAGCAGCCTCACTCCCTGGAGCCCGTCACCAACCCCCCCGAGCAGAACCTGGTCCTGAGGAAGACGCACTCTGACCTGGACAGCAGCTCACCTGCAGGTGTGTGTGTGTGTGTGTGCGTGTGTGCATCAGCCCCTCCCCCACAGTTTCTCCTCTAATTCAGTTTCTTCTTTCTCATGTTGCTCTGAAGCAGATCAAGTTTCCACTCACGTAACTGTGAACCAACTTCAGTTGAAGGCACAGAATAAGAGATCAGTTTTAAAATAAAATGTAAACAAAATCTGCAGAAACACTCACTTATATGTTTCTAAACTCTTTTTTACAACTTTGGACCTGAATTAAACCGTTCCCTCAGGTTTGCAGTAACCTCTTCCTCTCAGTAGAGGGTGCTGTTGTAGGCAGTCAATACCTGTTCATGGTTAATGGGTTTATTCAGTTCAGAGAAACAGATTAACCTGAAGAGGCTTTAACTGCAGACTGGAGAGAACAGACATTCTAAAATAAACTGTGACTCTGCAAAGGTTTGCTGTGATCCGCATCATCGTGAAAAACATCTGGATATATTGATTTACCCAATGACACACATTAATATGACGAGCCATGGCGTTCAGACACTGTGAGCGTAGTTTGTTTGCAGAGGAAGAAGGTGGATTTACAAACAGAAATGAACAAAAGTGTAGCCAGTGGTAAGGAAAGTGATGGTGGACATAAAAGTCCATTTGTGGTGGTCCAAACAGGACATTGTTGATTTAATAACGTTATGCACTGTTTGTGAAAATGGTTCCACTTGTAGCTGCTCTGCAAAATATGTTGTAGTTTGGTGCCAGTCATACCATACCACAATATGACAATATGAAAATGTCTGACACTGGTCCAAAATAGTACTTCATCTGTTGTTAGCACCACTAACTACTGTTCAGACTGCTAATGCTGGTGCTAACAGTAGTTTATATCTGTTGTTTGCATTAGCATTGGCATTCCTAAAAGTTGCTCGTCCACTGTTAGCTAATGTTAGGACTGCTAAGGCCAGTGCAAACAGTAGTTTATATCTGTTGTTTGCATTAGTATTAATGGTCCTTTAATACTAAACAGTAATTTATATGCATTTCAAATTAGTATTAGCGGTCCTAACAGTTGTTTGTCCACCGTTAGCTTACGTTTATTAGCACTGGTGGTCCCTACAGTTGCTTGTCCACTGTAAACTAATGGTAGGACTGCTACTACACCAGTGGTACCTTTAGCAGCCGTATTAGCAGTGCCACACTACAAGTTCAGTAAGGATGTTCTTCAAACTGATATATATATATATCCCATAATGATAGTGAACAATATGGGAAATGAGCAGGTAAAAATAGTAACAAAATCAGCCAGTGTTATTGTTCAGTATCAGTCAGGTGATAAATGAATGAGTTTACCTGTAGTCACTCTCCATCTATTCTTTCTCCTACACTGATAAACCTACAAAACAAGGAGCTCCACGGAACCACCTTCACCAGGGAACAATGGACCACTCCGGACTTCTGTGCTCAAACACGCCCTCCTCCTCCTGGAATGGACCCAAAGGGTCCACCTTTTCACCTGGAGTGTGGAACAAGCCGTACAATTACAGCATGAACAAAGGGCCGGCGGTTCCTCCCAAACAGCACAGCGTCATCGGTAACACTGGCGTGGGGGCGCAGGACGGCGTGATGTTGGTAAGGTCGGGTCAGTCGGTGAGCTCACATTCCAGTTCGTTCACATCCGTGTCAGAGCCTCTGGACAGAGGAGGAAATACCATACCAGCATCGATGATGGGGAAACGGAGCGAGACGGAAGGGGCTGCAGCAGATGGAGGAAGAGGAGGAGGAGGAGGAGGGGAGGCAGGGAGAGGGAGGGAGAGGTCAGCACGTTCCATAGCAGCACAGAATGCCTTCAAGTTCAGAGAGCGTTCCCTGTCCACGCCAACGGATTCTGGTTCCTTTTGCTTTCCAGAGGCAGTTATGGATCATCCGGACGGACAAGTTTTGTCAACAAGGAATGGGAATGTTTTGACAATAACAGACCACCGCGAAAACTACGCTCTCCTCTACCCCAGAGGCAGCTCTGAGGACAGTGCAAGTACCACTGACACAATTTCTGTCACAGCGTCGGACTACAGCACAGAAGGCCGCCTGCGTCTACGCTCCCGCTCCATCTCACTTAAGAAGTCCAAGCGCAAGCCTCCGCCCCCTGTGAGGAGTGTCTCACTAATGAAGAACCTTGGCGAAGCAGAGGGAAGGATCCACCACCATGGTGGGCTCTATCGGGATGGCCGGCCAAAAAGCCTGCACATCCCAAGAGACCACTTCCCAGACTTCCAGCCGGACTTTCTCCTGCCCAGCTCCTCAAAATCAAGTGTTAGTGAGAGGGAGCTTGTTCGTGGAAGCAGCAATGGACCTCCAAGTCTGGAGGTCCAGGCACCAGAGAAGGAGGGAGAGAACGAGCTGGCCTTCCCTACTCACTGGCAGCTCGGGGAGTGGAAGAATGACCCCTACAGGTAGGAAATCAAAGTGTACTTCATGTAATCACTGGACTCTGTAGTATTCTTGAATAAAAATTCTCTCAACTCTTTTTTCATTTTCCAGGTCTCTGTCAGGATCTAGCACAGCAACAGGTACCACAGTGATTGAATGTATGAAAGTCAGAGGCAGCTCCGAGTCTCTTCTGGACTCTCCCTCCACCTCAAGAGCCACCTCACCCGCACAACTCTCCATTGAAACTGACGTCAAGGCATCCTCACCCTTCAAACCCCCTGGAGTTATGTCACCATCAAGTGGTTATTCCAGCCAGTCAGAGACTCCCACCCAAACTGTTCCTGTCAGCCAGGCGTCAGGTCAGGGAATAGTGGGGACATCGGGTTGTAAGATGCGCCCAAAGATCCCAGAAAGGAAATCCTCATTACCATCACCTAAAGACCCAACGGTAAGGTCGAGGTTGTCCTTTGAGATGCCTGGGAATGCACATCTGGATCTGTCATCAATCAAGCCAAAGCAAAAGGCCAGTAGGCGTCACTCTGACACGTCCACAGCAGCAAAACCAGGGAAAATCAGCCCCAGCTCTTCACAGGCATTACCTATAGTTTCCCAGAATGAGCTGAAGACTGTCCGGTTACGTTCTGTGTCTCGTGGTGACTTAGAGGACTGTCCTGATGGTGCGTCAGACACCATTGAAGAAGAGCAGCATGGCCGAGATCTGGGCGAAGACCCCAGTCCTCCGCCGACTCTACCAAAACCCAAACCACCTGTCGCAGTCAAGCCCCCTTTGCCAAAGCGGCCCATTAATCTTCTTCTTAAGTCCCCGTCCCCCTCCTCCACCTCCCCTCTTGCCCTTGACTCACCTCCTGCCTCGCCCATAGACAGGCCTGTGCCTCTGGGCAACATCTACAAAGTCATGAAAAAACCTAAACCCAAAAAAACACCTCCACAGACCTCGAGTACTTCTGTTCACCCAGATTTAAATCTCAACACCACAGCACAAAGTGGCTACGACCATCTGTTCCTGCCACTGCCCCAGACCCTCTTCGATCTCCCTCCTCTCCCAGATCCACAGCCACTTCTGGAGGACCCAATGCTGGAGCCGGAGTTTGAGGCAGACGCAGACATACGTCTGAGGCCCGAGGATGGGGGTTCCCTTCCTTCTCCGTGCAGTAACCAGGAGGCCCAGGAGCTGCAGGACAAGAGCAAGACGCTGCCCTCAAGGATGACAATCTCCTGTCTGGCCGAGTTCTCAGACAAAAAGAAACCTAAGGTCAGGAAGGTCACCCTCATCACTGAGTAAATTGTTGTACTGAGTTACATTTAATACCATTGAAAGATCTTTTTTTTTTTAGGTTCCTCCTCCTGTTCCGAAGAAGCCAAACGTTCTGCATCTTCCCATGCCAGTCCACTCCTCCTCTAACGGCGGCACAGATCGTCAGGCGCTGCAGAGCGACAGCCCCGTGGGCCTTCGGTCTCCCGTTGGGGCGTTTGCACCTGACGATATTCCCAGTGCTCCATGTGTCCCAGATCCAGATCTGCCAGAACAAGAGGAGAACCACCTGGAAGCTGACGAGGAGAGTTCAAAGGAGTCGTCACTTCAGTCTTCTCTGCAGGATTCTTCTCTCACAGAGCTGGAGGAAAAAATGGGCGGCAGCAGCAGGATTGTGGCAGGTGAGACGTTTCCCTGACTGATTTACCAGACATGAGGACTGTAGGACATTAGTGGATAAATACAAACCACAAAAACTACTTGTGCCCCCTTTATTTGGCCAAGCTAGGTTTTTTAATTGTTTAATTTTCTCCCAAAATGGCGGCCGAGATAAAGCTTTACGAATTCTCCTTATACTGAACCACAGAGAAATGAGAAGATAATCTGCTTGGTTTGATTATTCTGTTTGTACATTTATTTAAAATTTAGCTTGTTTTGGGATTTTCTCTTGTTTGGAGTTGCAGAAATTTATGGTTAAGATATTTTCAGTGAAGCCATTTTGTTGGAATGTAAAAAATGAATTAAATTTTTTTCAGTGTCTGCAAAGGCTACTCACTGTGTGAGTCTGTGTTAGCAATGAACCCAAAGTAGAAACACATTTACACTGTTTACTTACATATTTGTTTATATATCACAGGTTACAGTATAATCATTACAATATTTATCAAACGTAGCACATATTCACATGTTTATGGCCTACGTTCTGGCTCTGTGACAAAAATAAACATTTATTCCGGCTTGTATAGTGTCCTAGCTAAAGGAACACTGACACCACAGATGTTCCATTTGAAATCACCAGAAAGAAGAAAACAAGAAACAAAATGTCCAAACAAAACAAGAAGCACATTCTTTTGTGCCAAAATATAGCGAAGAACTTTCAGCTAGCATGGTTAGCCATTAATAGTTAGGCTAAAATAAAATATGGACATGTGAATTATTTTATGCAACACTGACAAATTTTACTTGCAGTTTAACCTAAAACTGCACTAACCAGTAGCATGGGACACTAGCTGTTATCTGCCATTTAACTTCTAGTTAGCATGGTTAGCTTTTAATCCTACATTAGCAAGTGTGTTTAATTATATTTAGGTTAAAATGCAAGTGGAATTTACATGTTTACATGTGTGATAATAAAATAATTCACTTGTCTGTACTCTTTGATTATTATTATTGTTATTATTTATATAGGTACAGCTATAACTAATGGATACAGTATATTAGCAGCTAACCGTGCTAGTTAGATGTTGATAGCTTAATATCTCTATTTGCATTTGTGTTTAGCTCTGTTTAAGTTAAAATATTAGTGGCATTTACATTTGTGGGATACAATAATACACTTGTCACTTTTATTTTAGGTGCAGCCTCATGGTTTAGTTAGTGACAGTGGGTTGATGTTGGTAGCTCGTGTCGTACCAGAGCGTGAACGGTAAACATGAATCATGATTTTACGTGTTTTGCTGTGACAGAAGTGATGGAGCTTGTGTTTCCTTATCACTTCATCCGTCCCGCTGTGTTTGATGTTGTTTCCTCCTGGTTTCTGTCCTGATGACATTTTACCTGCTTCTGAAGCAAATCAAGGCCAATGGCTTTAAAATGAGACCAAATCAAAACACAGTGTTCCCCACTGTTTGTAACAGTGAGATCGTTGTTCTGTGTGATTATCTCATTACCTGCTGCCACGTTTACTTTAATTGGAAAAGATGCACATGTGCGTCGTGAATGTTTGCTTTGGTTAAACTGACACAGAACCACCTCAAGTTCACAGATATGATGTTCGGGAAATACAGTTTATTAACTAAAACAAGACATGTATGCAAAATAGGATTTAATATGATGTTTTAAAGAGATATTCCTTTTTTGGGGATGGATGGAATTTACTCCATCACTAAGTTCAAATGTCTTATTTTGTCACTTCAGTGTTTGAAATCCTTTGTTCAGATTGACCTCAGTGACACAAAGTGACCACACGAGGCAGCAGTAGACCAGCTCTCCTGTGTCCCTGTGAGCTAAAATCACTGATTTTCTCTATGGACTTTGGTGTGGGAGAGTGAGTGGTTTACAAACTTCACTTTCCTGTTGGAAAAGTCTGTCTAACAGTGAGATAAAGACGTGAACATGTTCTGAAGATATCAGAGACTTAAACTGATATAGATCTTTAAGTAAGTAAATAAAATAATAGTCGTCAATACAAAAGTCCATAGAGAAAATCAGTGATTTTACATCACAGGGACACAGGAGTTGTTGATCCACTGCTGCCTCCATCACTAAGTTCAAATGTCTTATTTTGTCACTTCGGCTTTAAAAGTCCTATGTTCAGATTTACCTCAGTGACACAAAGTGGCCACACGAGGCAGCAGTAGACCAGCAGCTCCTGTGTCCCTGTGAGCTAAAATCACTGATTTTCTCTATGGACTTTGGTGTGGGAGAGTGAGTGGTTTACAAACTTGAGTTTCCTGTTGGAAAAGTCTGTCTGACAGTGACATAAAGACGTCAACATGTTCTTAGGATATAATAGACTTAAACTGACACAGATTTTATCAGCTGTCTCAGACTGGTTCTCAGCAGCAGGTGGCGCTCTCTGCACATCATACAATCGCTCCTTTAAAAAACCCTGAATCTTCATGTAAATGTTTGTTTTTTGTCTCTTGCAGACGACTCGGTCTGTGAGAAGACAGTTCTCCACATCGCCGAGGAAACAGATGATGACTTACTCACCAACACACCAACAACACACACCACTGAGGACCTGTTCACGATCATACACAGGTCTGAACATGCACGCACACACACACGCACGCATGCACACACACACACACGCACGCACACACGCACGCACACACACGCACACACTGCAGCCTCGTCTCTTCAAACAGTAAAAACTCAGGCACTAATGCTCTCAGTGAGCTTATAATAACCCCGAGCATGTGACGAAAGACGCATTGTCTTGTTGAAAGGGTGTGAGGTGGACAGCCGCATGGTTTCCTAGCAACGCTGACATGTACAGTGAAACTACTGCATGACCAGCAGCAGTCTTCCTCCTGCACTCACACACTTATGGATTCATTATGTGTGGGATTAATCGTGTTTTCAAGAGTGAATATTAATTGATTCTGTAAAGCCACAAATACAGATTTAACAGGATCACATTCAGGCACCATTTTGTGCACAAATCCATAAGAAAATGTCATAAAAATAAACAAATAAGACAAAAAGGAGACAGTGAAATGATTTTTCTCTTCTGCTGTGGTCAAATGTAATGTGTCTAATTGTATTTATTTCATTTTTACTCCTTGTATTTTTGTGTGGATTTGTAAATGAGACACAACGAGGTAAAATAGTCTCTAAGCAACAAATGTTCAAGGTTTTACACCGAGGCGGTAAATAGCATGAAAAACGGACAAGTAAAGGTAACAAGGAGGTTTTCATCTCTTCAGAGGGAAAGATGAAGCCGCTTTCAGACACAAACTGAGGGTAAAGTTTAGAATTTTGGGTCAGAACGTTCTCCACGGTTTATTCTCTGCAGGATCCAGGTGAGTGGGCGGAGCCTGGTTCACTCACCTGTGGAGTTTGTTTTCACTCAGTTCATGTCTGAAAGTCATTTAACCCAGAGAAAGACTCTGGTGCAGAGGTGGCAAACCTGCGGCTCGAGGGCCACATGTGGCCCACCAATTATCACCGAGTTATTTCTGTAGGCATTTTTAAATAACATATGCAAAAACAATCAGTTTCATTTTGAAATTCTGTGAAACATTGTCTCAAATATTGCAATATCGTGACAGTTTATCGTTCTGCTTTTAAAGTAGTGATTTAACTTATTTACCCAAGTAAAAGTAAGAATTTACAGACTGTTTTGAGAATATAAGAGGAGGAAATGACAGATATTTGCTTATATATCATTAGATATATAGTATATAAAATAGTAAATATTCCATCTTGTTTCTGTCCACCTCAGCTTAAGTATCTTTTTCTTCTCTTCAGGTCCAAGCGAAAGGTTCTGGGTCGTAAGGAACCTTCCGATTCCTTCGGCAGTCGGCAGAGTCTGGTTTCCCCGGTGAAGCACAGCGGCGGCGTTGGCAGCGTTGGCGGCGTTGGCGGCGTTGGCGGCGTTGGCGGCGTTGGCGGCGTTGGCGGCGTTGGCGGCGGCATCAGCGACCTGAGGAACCTGACGCTGGGCAGCAGTCAGCGCTCCAGCTCCCGCAACGAGAACTTCATGGCTCTGCTTCAGAAGAAAGGCAGCAAGTCTTCCAGCGGAGGAGCCAGAGTTTCTGCCATGGAGCTTCTGAAAAGCACAAACCCTCTGGCTCGACGGGTCACAGAGTTCACGGCGACGCCCACAGACGGAGGAGAGGCGGAGTCTGGGAGCAGCAAACCGGCCGATCAGTGAAGGGAAGAGTCGCCAACACCTGCGACCAACCATTCTACGACAGGGGAAGTCCCTCCGACCAACCAGATCGCTCCAACTACTGACCGACCATTTGCTCTGTCCAATCAAACTGGGGCGGAGTTTTGGGCAGAATGGTCCCTCCCACGGTTGGAGCGCTGCGGTCAAACTGGTCCCAGTAGGAACAAGAGAACGTAAAGGAGAAGGTGGAAGAAACTGCTCCGAGTTTCACTCGCTGGGAATTTTCTTCAGGTGGTGAAGACGCTGGGATTATTATAGTGTGGATTATATATGTTTTTTTTCCCCAGCTTCATCTGGATGACGTCATCATCATGTGGAACCAGTTTCAAATTAATTCAAGAATGAAGTGGATGAAGAAGAATCAGAGAATTGAAACCCTGTCCAGCCTGTAGCACCAACACCCGTCACCACGGAGAGGAACCTGAAAATATTCCCCACACCTCGGACTCTGTGGAGGATTAACACAGATTAAAAACAACATGGAGGCTTTTACTTCTGCCACCAAAGACGAGGCATGAGCATGTGACACGCGTGTGTTTGTTTGTGCTCGTGCTACGAATGCGAACGTGGAGCTTCACGAAAAAAAAAGGTTCCACACACGTGTCGTGAAAAAACATCCAAAAACAACAACACAAGCACTTTTCGTTCTCGGTTCTCGGAGCTCGTTTCCACGGCGACGTGAAATAAACTCATCATGTCCTTATTTTTTTACGTCTTTGTTTGGATTTTTTATTTGGTTTACTGCACACGTTCACGCGGACTGTTGTGTTTGTAACATGTACAAAGAACTAAAGGACTGAAGCAGCTCAAACACACACACACAGGCTAACACTGGTGTGTGTGTGTGTGTGTGTGTGTTTGAGTGTGTGTGTGTGTGTGTGCAGACAGAGTCATGTCTGTGGAGTTTCTCTACAGAGACTGTGAAGCAGATTTGATTTTTATTAACAGGGTTTTTATTCACTTTTTGTCTCTGGTGACACAAACAACGACAAACAGACCAGAGGGACCTAGACGTGTGTGTGTGTGTGTGTGTGTGTGTGTGTGTGTGTGTGTGTGTGGACTACGTTAAAGGTCCAGTATGCAACACTTCATGTTCACCGATGAAAACAAGCGTGACAGATTCACGTTTGTAACAAGTTCAGGACATTTGTTTCCTGACCTGATGTTTCAAGGCAGAATATTGCGTATTGCACCTTTAATTGAAGACAAAAAAGAAAGGGAGGGGACAAATGTCCTCGTCAGATTATGGAACCACAAAGGTTCCAGAACATGAAGGTCATCCAGTGGGATTTGCGTGAGTGTTGGTGTCAGTGACGGTGCTTCTCTGCTCAGTTTTCTTACACTGGCTTCATCCACACTAATCACTTTTCATCCCGTCGTCGTCCACATTCCAGTCCAGTGTTGTTTTAAAAACCAGTCCACACCGAGGCCAGTTTGTCTGAAAGCACACCAGGGTTGTGACTCTTACAGCTCGTGGTGGGCTTCACAGTCACAGTTATACTGCCACCTTGTGGCTTGGCTCAGTATGGACAACACCTGGTTTCCTGTGGATGAAAACAGTTTTCAAAAAGTGGACGTCGGTGTGGACGAGCAGACTGATGTAAAACTTTCAGTTTCACCTCGTCCACCTCTTCCAAACAGAAATCTGTCGTTTCTCATTTGTAAAACAAATGACTGCAAAGAAGAGAATCTACTTCCTGTTTACAGTGACACACACACACACACAGTGAGTCTGATGGTGGACACAGATTAGCGTGGACACAGATTAGCGTGGACACAGATTAGCGTGGACACAGATTAGCTTGGACACAGATTAGCTTGGACACAGATTATCTTGGACACAGATTAGCTTGGACACAGATTAGCTTGGACACAGATTAGCTTGGACACAGATTAGCTTGGACACAGATTACGGCTGATGTGAAGCTGAAACACATGGTTTTCATTTTCAAACTTAATGTGGATGAAGCCTCTGGGTCTTTCGTCTGTCCTTCATCCTTCAGTTTCCTCTCTGCATCTTCATCTGCATCTTTTCTTCTGCAGCAAACAACCTCCTCTCTCCTCTTCCTCTCCTCCTCCTCTTCCTCCTCTCTCTCCTCCTCCTCCTCCTCCTCCTCCTCTCTCTCTCCTCCTGCTCCTCCTCTCTCTCCTCCTCCTCTCTCTCCTCCTCTCTCTCTCTCCTCTCTCTCTCCTCCTCCTGCTCCTCCCGCTCCTCCTCCTCTCTCTCTCCTCCTCCTGCTCCTCCCCCTCCTCCTGCTCCTCCCCCTCCTCCTGCTCCTCCTCTTTGCTTTCAGTCTATGCATCTGAGGTGAACAGGTGACGCAGCATGAATGTGAATGAACGACTGTTAGAAAAAAAACAGACTTTTCTTTGTCACACTTTTTTTATTCTTTACCTTTTTTACTCTGTCCACGTATGAAGGATGGATGGATGGATGATGGATGGATGGATGGATGGATGGATGGATGGATGGATGGATGGATGGTTGGTTGATTGAATGAATGCATAGTTGGATGGTTGGTTGGTTGAATGGATGGATGAATGGATTGGTTGGATGAATCAGAACTAGGCACAAACAGAAACAGTTTGTTTGTGAAGGACTTTGACTTGTTTTGGATGAAATGCTCAAACTGTGGTCACATGATCGCCACCCCATGGTCACATGATCGTAGACTTCTGGGCTGCGGATCAGTGTGTTTACGTTTGGGAAAGTGGGAATCAGCGGGTGGGAATCGAACACCTCTCCCGTCTTGCTGAAGGGAACCACGTCAGACGGCGGAGAAGAAAACTTTCTTTCGTCTCCCCCTCGGTGCTATCGGGTCGCGGCTCCCCCTGGTGGATGAAAAGTCACAGCAGCAGGAAACGATGACCGTTAACGAGGACTCGTCAACTTTTAACGCTCGTTTAAAATATTTAGTAAATGGAAAAAAAGAAGAAGCTGTAAAACTGAATTATCAGTGTTTTTTTTTTTTTTACTTTATAATGATGATTGTTTTCATTTCATTTTGTGCTAAAGACACAAAAGTAACTTTTGCTAAATCAGGCCAAAATATCAGTAGAAGATGCATTTTATATTTATCTGAATCTATATAGAAGAATAGAAATAAATAGTTTCCCCCGCTCAGTGAACAGAGGGTGGCAGTGTTGAGCTCAGACGAAAAAGAAGGATGTTGTTACTTATATTAACTGTGATATTAACTGATTTTCTGGATCAAGAATCAAAGGAAGGAAGGACGTTTGCATCCACACCACTTTGTTTTCATGTAAACATGCACCTGCTGTCCACACTGTCAGCCTGAAAACACAAACTTCACTTCCTGTTTACACCTGGATGGTCATGTGACACGTGTTTTCAGGTTAGTGTCAGTGTTTTCAGATGAAAACGTGGTCGTGTGGACGAGGTCCAAACGGAGGCTGTTTTTCTGAGCAGAACACAAACGCACAAACATCGCTCTGGACATTTGGAGGAACTTTTCGGAACTTTCTGAGAATTATTCATCCAAAATGTTCCAAATTTCACTCAATCATCCGCAGCTGGACGAGCAGATCTGCGTCCAGACAAAGTCCAGACTCCAGACCTGAAAAACAACTAAAACTTACACATGGCGCAACTTTTGAAAGGGATGTTGCTCCATTTTTTTGCAGTTTTTACAAATATTTCTCCAACACTGAGCGACAGCAGATGCAGAAATAATCGGACAGGTTGTTTAATCCTTAATGTACCAGCTGAAATCAACTTTCTACCAATTTGTGCCACATTCTTTTAAAGATTTGTTTGTAAAGAGGATTTTCATTCACAGTCGGAGCAAAAGTGTTGCATTTCCATGCTCACTGTGAGAAAATCTGGATGGTGAGTTGAGTCTGAGCAGCTTTTAAAGGAATAGATTGTAGTGATCACTCTCTAAAAAGCGCTGACAAGACAATGTCCTCTGTGTAAAGTGTCAGCGCAGAGCTGACGAGAGGGAAAGATCCGTGTCTCATCCATTATTCTGTCGCGAGGACGAGATGAAGGAAGGAAAATGAGGGTTTTTTCTGTTGTAGAGGCTGGATTTCAGCAGAACACGAGGATTAACACGCTTGAGTTTAAACATACACCATCATCATCATCATCATCATCATCTCTCTTTTCTCAGCCGACTCAGTAATCATGTTAAAAGCTTTTCTCTCAGGCAGGAACAGGAAGTTGCTCCACATTATTCCATTATCGATTTCTGTTTTGGGTCAAATAGCAAACTGTCTCCACACTCACATTATGGGGACTTGTCTTCCTCATGTTGTGGGGACCTAAATGTGTCTCCACACTCACATTATGGGGACTTGTCTTCCTCATGTTGTGGGGACCTAAATGTGTCTCCAAGGTTAGAGTAAGTCTGCAGGAAATGAATGGAAGTCAATGGAATGTCCTCTGAAGTCATGGAAACCAGTGAGTGTGTGTGTGTGTGTGTGTGTGTGTTTTCCATAACGTTACAAATGTTCATAACTATTGAGATTTTATTTAAAAAGCCGTTGTAGAGAAAATAAGAGGAGCTTAAATTATTCACTTTTAGCAAAACTGACTTTTAATGATCTGAAAATTTGAATCATTACTAAATATTTAAAACAAAAAGTTTAAAGTTTTCATGTTCTGTCTTTTTCTGAACTCGGTGCAGAATTAAAATCATAATTATATTCCTAAATTATATTTAATGAATGTGCCTCAATATTTATGCGTCAGAGTGAAAGATGAGCAGAAACTGATACGTGGATACTTTATTCATTCCCAAGGGAAATGTAAGTTTCCACAAACTAAATTAAAAAGAAAAAGGCATGCAAAAAATACTTATAAAAGCACAGTAAAAAATTCTGGAAAATGTTGTTATATTTGAACCCAAAAATGATGTTTTTATTTTTCATTGTTACGCATATCTTTACATTTATGACGTAATTATCACCATGACTGTGCAGACGTGACAAAAGGAAACGTTAATAAGATTATTGTCAGACGGTTGAGTAAAAAGTCAGGAAGGAACAGAACAGAATATCATGACTAAAATGTGTAATAATGACAGAACAAAAGGAGAAACTTTATTCATGGAGTTTTTACTTTCCTGAGCCTTTAAATGTTTATTATTATTAATAAAGAAAACAGTAGTTATATACTACTGTTTTTCAAACTTACAAATGAAATTAAATAAAAATAAAACTCTGAGACGTTTGACTGAAGAGAATGTTCAAATGCAACATTTCACATCATTTACAGAAAATGTTTGACACAAAAACATTTTTCTTATTGAAATTCAGTGATTTCTGTAGCAACAGAGAGTTTCATGTATATTAGAGTTTAAGTTTATCTGATATAATTTCCTCAAAATCTGTCGTTATTTGTTTCTGTGGTGCAGTTTTGAATGAGAGTGAAAAAGAGAATTAATGAGATTTAATTTTATTTCTTTACTGAAGTTTTCAGATGCACAAGGTTTTCTGCATTTAAACCAACTGTCCATTTAAACATGAAGTAAATAACTATCATAATCTGGTGGTAATCTGATGGTAATCTGAAGGTAAACTCCGCCCCCTCGCTGTGCCACACTGAGCAACAGAAGAGACAATGAAAAAAGACAAAGTTATTGGAATTATTCTATTTTTGTTATTTCTCATTGAAAAAAACGGACATATTTAAAGGTATATTCCATGTATGTATTGAATAACGTTTTTGGCCCCGCCCCTCCGTCCAGTGGTGTGCTGTGTAGCTGCGAGGCGGTGTCACACACAAACTCTTCCCCCTCTGCAGCTCTGCCATGCCATTGTGATGAAATGGAATTATATCATTATAAATAAATTATTTTTCTTGCTTAAAAGAACAAAGTGGTTTATTATTTATTCACTTGTTATTGTTTGCTGTTATAATTAATTAGCTTAATGATTATTTACTTTATTTAAATTATAAAGTATATAGTATATAAAGTATATATATTATTTAATGTATTAATGATCTGAAACAGAAATTATATTTGAATTCGAGATGATGAAAACTTTTCATATACATTTCATATTTTTAGGAGATATTTAGTTGAAATGTCCCTTTAATTTGTAGCATTTAGAAGAATCAGTGTGTTTTCACAAAGAAACAACAAGATTCTGTAGGTCCAGGGAAATGGCTATCAAGTTAGCACAGTTAGCATGCAGGTTAGCAACATTAGTGGCTGTCTAGTTATCATGTAGATTAGCACTAAGAAACAACAAGACTGTGTAGGTCCAGGGAGAATAGCTGTCTAGTTAGCACAGTTAGCATGCAGGTTAGCAACATTAGTGGCTGTCTAGTTATCATGTAGATTAGCACTAAGAAACAACAAGACTTCTGTAGGTCCAGGGAAATGGCTATCTAGTTAGCACAGTTAGCATGCAGGTTAGCAACATTAGTGGCTGTCTAGTTAGCACAGGTAGCATGCAGGTTAGTAACATTAGTGGCTGTCTAGTTAGCACAGTTATCATGTAGATTAGCACTAAGAAACAACAAGACTGTGTAGGTCCAGGGAGAATAGCTGTCTAGTTAGCACAGTTAGCATGTAGATTAGCACTAAGAAAAAACAAGACTCTGTAGGTCCAGGGAGAATAGCTGTCTAGTTAGCACAGTTAGCATGCAGGTTAGCAACATTAGTGGCTGTCTAGTTGGCACAGGTAGCATGCAGGTTAGCAACATTAGTGGCTGTGTAGTTAGCACAGTTATCATGTAGATTAGCACTAAGAAACAACAAGACTGTGTAGGTCCAGGGAGAATAGCTGTCTAGTTAGCACAGTTAGCATGCAGGTTAGCAACATTAGTGGCTGTCTAGTTAGCACAGTTATCATGTAGATTAGCACTAAGAAACAACAAGACTGTGTAGATCCAGGGAGAATAGCTTTCTAGTTAGCACAGTTAGCATGTAGATTAGCACTAAGAAACAACAAGACTCTGTAGGTCCAGGGAGAATAGCTGTCTAGTTAGCACAGTTAGCATGCAGGTTAGCAACATTAGTGGCTGTCTAGTTAGCACAGGTAGCATGCAGGTTAGCAACATCAGCGGCCCACAGTGAGTCTTTAAAGATCCAGTGTGTAAAAAAAGTATTTTCATTGAGCTGAAATTAAGAATAATACAACTATTCTTATTTTCTGTACAATCAGCTGATTGAATACATTTTCTCATATTTTAGACAACCATGTTTTTACAGTATCCCTCAGTGTACAAACTAAACATGTGTTTTGAATTTGAATGCTAAATGATGCTAATGCTCATAAATTATACACACTGTACCTTTAAGTTGTTTATGTGTGTGTGTGTGTGTGTGTGTGTGTAAATGTGGGCCATAATGAACTGAGATGACGTCATTACAGAGCAGGAACGTGAATCCACATGTGACATTGTGCTCTAATGTTCTCCCATTATTTTCTTGTTGTGCTGCAGAGCCATCTGCTGGACAAAAGATGTCAGTGCAGCCTTTTACAAAACTACCAATGATACTTCAGGTTATACTGAAGCGTCCAGAAACCTGTATTCAGTTGAATGGCCACCAGGGGGCGACTCCACTGGTTTGTATGATTTATAACCTGTTTAATCAGTGAACAGTTTATGATCCAAGTCATTAGTTTCCATGATGTTATGTTCACATGTTCACATGTTCACATGTTCACATGTGACATGTGACATGTGACATGTGACATGTGACATGTACAAAATAAAACCAGATGGCGCTGTGTGGAAAGCATTAGGTGAGACGTTAAAACACGACACCTGACAGCAGCCAGAGTGCATTGTGGGTAGCCAGCATATTTTAAAAGAGGCAGAAAGAAACTTTTCTTTTATTATAAAACATAAAAAGTGAAAAATAATTGTGATTTTTAGGTTTTGATGAGGTAAAATGATTGTTTTGTAAAACATTGTGTGATTAAATCTGAGGCCAGACGTCACTTTACGTGTTGTCACAGCAACAGGTAACATTAACATGAAGCCTCAACGGAAGACGTGATTAAAAATAGCTGACATATGAACTGACCAATCACTGATGAGATGAGGTGATAATGTTTTTATAATGCCCATATATGGATGTGTAATACAGATAACACAGTTTAAACGTTTATGTACAGATATTAGTGTGTCATGTGTAAGGTCATGTGTAAGGTCATGTGTAAGCATGTTACAGGTGTGTGTGTCACACACACACACACACACACACTGGTTTCCATGACTACAGAGGACATTCCATTGACTTCCATTCATTTCCTGCACTTACTTACT
>JAFBJR010000206.1:197156-218011 GCA_016785285.1 Brachirus orientalis | reverse complement strand
GAGCAAAATGAGTAAATATGAGAAATGTTCTTGTAGAGTTCAACTCTTCAAACTTCCACTACAAACAGACGTGAAAAGATTTCTTAACACAAATGATTTAAACATGAGTCTAAATGGGAGTGAGCGCCCCCTTGTGTCTGGTTGTGAAATCACCAAATACACATGTTGTCCTTTTGTCTCTGTCCACAACCATGAACTAGAAATAAAACAATCCATATGTGATTAAAGTTTGGATTCTCAGCTTTAATTTGAGGGATTGAACAAAAGAATCACATTAACGCTGAGGAATTATAAACATTTTTATACATTACTGTTCATTTTCAGTCTCTTTCTTCTGAAATATTTTAGTTTAAAAATGTTTTTAACCCAAAAATACAACAATCTTCTTTGGTGTTTTACATACATTTGACTGTTTCTGTAAATGAAACATAAAACAAAACGTTATTGTTTGAAATTATTGCCCAGCTGTTTCCACTTACCACTGTTTAACAGTATTGTTGCAGTTCCTCACATTGGAAACTCACAATTCTGAAAAGATCAGTTTGGTTTTCATCTCCACTAAAGACGGACATGAGACTATTTTAGAACACAAGTTAATAATAAAGTTAAAAACAACTATCCTGATTTTTTATCATTAAAAATATGTTGTAAATCAGGTTAAATCCTGTGCAACCATGGATTTATTGATCAAGTAAATCAATAATAAATAAATAGAAAATAAATAAATAAAAACTTCTCAGATAATTTTTTGTTTTAGTTTTTCATAACTTTAACCTTTTCAATCATTGCTTAGATGTTCAGTCACATTTCAGGGAAGAATCTATTTTCCAAGTGAACAAGATTAACAATAGATTCATTCTTCTCTAATATTCTTTCTCCTGTGATGGAAGAAAGATAAAGATTTACTAGAACATGGAAATAATAAAATTATGTTCTGCTTCTTAGTTACATTTCATGCAAAACAATATTATCTAAAAACAAATGACATCATTTACTTTCTCATATTTTCTCATTTCTCATAAAGTTTGCACAAACACGACAGAATGACTCAATAATAACGTAAAGTTGGTAACGCCTTAAAAGTCCGTAAAAACACCAGAAGTGCAACATTCCACAACAAATATTCCAAAATTTGGAAACGTGGTCTGTTGCTAATCAAGCGTCTCACTTTGCGTGACTTCAAATGCGACTTGCAAAAACCCCAGCAGAAATACCAGCTAGCAAGCAGCTAGCAAGCAGCTAGCAAGCAGCTAGCAAGCAGCTAGCAAGCAGCTAGCAAGCAGCTAGCAAGCAGCTAGCAAGCAGCCAGCAAGCAGCTAGCACAAACATAAAACTGAATTCCAAATATCATACGACTGATATGACATCACAACATGTCGCTGCTTCAGGGCAACATCAACGCCGCTGCTAAACCCTCTTCCTGTTGGAGAGAATTTTGCCTCCAATACTTTTCCTGATCATGACATTTGGAAAGAAAGAAAGAAAGAAAGAAAGAAAGAAAGAAAGAAAGTTGGGTCATTATGAAAATGAGAAAGTTCAATTTTCCTGAGCTAATTCATTAGCATACTGTGGGTGTGGCTGTTGTCTTCTGATTGGTTGTTTATTTTCTGCATTAATAATATCCAGCTGCAGCCTGTGGCTGCTGCACAGGCCACGCCCCCTGTAGGTGGTGAGGGGGCGGAGCACTGACAGGAAACAGTCACTTCCGGCTCTAGTTCTCATGTCGTCATATCTTCATCAGTTTTGATCACAAAAACCTCAGAAGTCCTGAATCCACTGACACGATGACGACCTCTGACCTCTGACCTCTGACCTCATGCTTGGCCTCAGTGTCTGTCCAGCGTCCAGCGGCCTCTCTGAGTCTCACAGCAGCCCTGGCCGCGTGTGAGCGTTTGTGTTGGTGTGCTGGAGTGTCTGGTGAAGACTCGCAGCGCCCCCTTGAGGATCAGGATGAACCAGTGCAGCTGCAGGGGCCACAGCAGAGCCACGCCCACGTTACACTGCCACGGCGCCACAAGGGGCACTGCGTGGAGCGGCACGGAGGCGTGTCTGAAGAACAGAGAGGTGTTCTGGTAAGAAAAACCCGACTTGTTCTGCACATGTGCCACGTGCAGCTGCGTCCTAACATCTTACCAACGCTACCAACAACAGAAGATGACATCAAAATGTGTATGGAAGACAATAAAATGGTCAGGACCACAGTCCTCATGGAGACCAAAACCTGGTCCTAATGAGGCAGACCCTCATTTCTGAGGAACTGGTTAGATTTAGGACTAAGGTTTGAATTGTGGATTAGGTTAAGATTAGGGTTAGTCATTAACTGGTGATGGTTAAAGCGCCGTTTAGTCTAAATGTGTGTGTGTGTGTGTGTGTAGCTGGTCTTGCTCATGTTGTGGGGACCTAAATGTGTCTCCACACTCACATTATGGGGACTTGTCTTCCTTATGGGGACAAAAATCAAGTCCCCATAACGTAAATGACTCCATTTTAAGGTGAAGACATGTTTTAAAGTTAGGCTGAGGTTAGGGTTAGGTTAAGGTTAAGGTCAGGGTCAGGGTTAGGACACTAGTAATTATGGTTAAGGTTAGAGTAAGTCTGCAGGAAATGAATGGAAGTCAATGCAATGTCCTCTGAAGTCATGGAAACCAGAGTGTGTGTGTGTTTACATGTGTTTCTACCCTTGTGGGGACCAAAACACATCCAACCCTATCTTTATGGGGACGTTTTTTCCTGGTCCCCACAAGGTTAAAGGCTTTTTCAGGGTTAAGACCTGGTTTTAGGGTTAGGGTAAGGGGCTAGAGAATGTATTGTGTCTATGAGGGTCCACATAAGGAATGTAGGACCTACGTGTGTATATGTGTGTGTGTGTGTGTGTGTGTGTGTGTTACCTGCTGTAGGCGTAGTAGAGATAAGGGAATAGAACGACTCTGCAGCAGAAGAAGGTGAACATCATCAAGACTCCATTGGTTTTATGCAGCAGCGTCTCCTGCTTCTTATACTGACACACACACACACACATGCACGCACGCACGCACGCACACACACGCACACACACACACACACACAGAGACGCACGCACGCACACACACACACACACGCACACACGCACACACGCACACAGACGCACACACGCACACACAGACGCACACACACACACACAGACGCACACACACACACACACACACACACACACACACGCACACACGCACACAGACGCACACACAGACGCACACACAGACGCACACACACACACACACGCGCACACACAGACAGACAGACAGGTAAAACAAACATGAGCTACAGAAGAGTTTAGATGAATATTTGTCATCAAAGCATTGTGACACACAAACATGTCTAAAAACATGATGTCTAGCGTGTGTGTGTGTGTGTGTGTGTGTGTTCTTGTACTTGTTGCAGAGCGAGGACCAAAAGTCACATAAACACCTACAGAGTGAGGACATTTTGTCTGGTCCTCACTTCTTTAAAGGGCTTTTTCAGGGTTAAGACCTGGTTTTAGGGTTAGAACTGGGTTTAGGTTAGGGTTAGGGTAAGGGGCTAGAGAGTGTATTATGTCTATGAGGGTCCTCACTCTGATAGAAGCACAAACATGTGAGTGTGTGTCTGTACCTGGATCAGGACTTTCCCCAGACAGACGAACGGCGTGCTGAGCTCAGCGAGAAACAAAACACCCTGGAAGTAATCACCTTTACCCTGTCGCCACAGCTGAGACACACACACACACACACGGGTGTTAGCATGCACACACTGACTCATATAAAACATCCTCAGTCAGTCCGGACTCCACAGAGACCTGGTTTAAAGGGACAGTTCACATTTTCAACTATCAACTGTGTCTAAATGTATCAGATTCGTAGGATGGTCTGGCTGATTCGGGCTTAAATCTGCAGTCAGACTTTAAGGAGCAGAAGAACTGTGATTCAGGACTTTGAACTGTGGAGGGCAGCGTTTCAGCCTCTCAGTGTGCAGCCTGCCAGAATTCATTAGGAGAGGAAGAAAAGGAACACCCCTCCCCCTCAGAGTTGTCAGGGTGAGGCCGTCTTATTTCACACAGACCTGACGACCGCCTCCTCCCGAGTGTGCAGCTGAGGAGGTGACGACTTCATCGGCTGCACACTTGGGAGGATCCAGACCCTGGACTGAGACAAAGCCAGAGCGTCTCGTGTCTCACAGCGTCTGACTTGTGTCTCCTTCACGTGTGAAGCCGACTGGAGGACGCAACCTTGACTTTTGAGACACAGCGATGATCGTCCAAACCAGGAAGTCAGGATCAGACTGATGACCAGCGTAAACCAGCGCTCTCCACGGGAAACGACATGTTTGATTGGACTACAGCATTCAGATTAGCCTGTTAGCGTGAAGCAGCTGCACATGTAACACAGTGAACATGTTCAGTTACCAGTGAGGCGGGGCAGCAGAAGGTCACCATGAAGACGTGGTGAAGAACCATGAGAGCTTCTCTGCGCAGGAAACTCGCCGCCACCGCCACCTCCTCGTGCCCTTTGACCTGAAGCTTGTGGCGGTGACACAGGAACATGGCGTAGATGTCGTAGGCAAAGTAAGGCGTGGCAAACAGGATGTAAGAGTCAGTCAGCCAATGTCTGAGCAGGAAAGAGGATGATGTCATCAATCAATTAATCAGTTAAGCTGTCAGTACTGAATCCATCAGCCTATCAATCGACTGAGTTAGCTATGAAGCGATCAACAAAACAACAAATTGATCAATCAATCAATCAGGTTCAGTTTAAATGAAAAACAACAAAAAATTCACGATGGAAAAAACAAACAAAAAAAATCGATATCTGTCGCCCCCTTCAGGATATCTGAATAAGTATCAGAAACACTGCCATTGGTTATTTTATTAGGTAAAAGTGACAGCGTTCATTTTAGTGTTTGTTCTTGTCTTTTAATATGTTTTATAAATTATTTATTTACTGTCATGTTTGTGGTTTGTTACGGACCAAAAATGATTTCCCCTTGTTGGTGGAAAATAAAACTAATATAATGTAATGTCACCTTGTGTATGAGCACATTTAAAAAGGCTTCATTTCATTAACAAACCAAACGTCTCTCTCTGCTTTGACTGGCAAATTAGGAAACTTGGGATTTACTGTAGCTCCGCCCCCAACACCACACCCCCCTACCATTTGGTTACCCAGCATGCTCAGCATGGAGCATCTGCCACTGTGAATTAGAATCAGGCTGTTTAATTAGATTAGAGGAGTGTGTGTGTGTGTGTGTGTGTGTGTGTGTGTGTGTGTGTGTGTGTGTGTGGCTGGTATTCCTTATGTTCACATTATAGGGACTTGTCTTCCTTATGGGGTCAAAAATGTTTCTAGTCACTCATGTGAAATATTACTTTATTTACTTATATTACTCTATGTTCACGATTATCATTATAATGGAAATTCACCACGATCAACTGATATGTGTGATAAAATTGTATATCGTCCCATCTGTAGTGCCTCCTGCTGGCTGTGGTGCATTAAAACAACACTTACGTGGAAAATTCTCGAAAACAACTGTCCACGAAATTCTTATCTTGATGCACGGTACGTTTAGTGAGATTATTTCAACAAACTTGGACGCAACTCCATAATTATCTTGATGACTGCAACTTCACAAGAGCGTAGCAAAAAAGAAAAGAACTCAACAACCAACCTTTATGTATATATATACGTATATATATACGTATATATATATATATAAATAGCAGGTCCTTACCTGTCCTCCATGACGTCAGTACAGGAGGAGGTGATAATAAATCCAGCCGAGGAGGCCATGATAGCCTGTATGGACGACACCAGTCTGAAACAAACGTCACATTTTCTTATGATTCTTCGTAGAAATATTGTTCATATAGAGTCCTTGGACTGCAATAATCGTGTGATGAGAGTCTGACATCATTTATACAATTCATCGCTGATCTCCACACTTTTCTTCCCTTTCTTCACTGAGATAATAGGTCGTGTAAATAAAATAAACTTAAAGGAACTGTTTTACAATTAAAATTTAGCAACAATTATTTACATGTTGAATATAAATACATTTCATCTCTCTGTCATTTCCAGTGTGCTGAACCTTTGTAGCCTTCAGTTCAGTTAGCATTAAAACTCAAAAATTTTAGTTTGTCCATCGTGGGCTACTGTAAAATCATGGTGGTCCAAAATGGCTGCCCGTGTAGAGCTGACCCTGCTCCTGATATACAAGTAAAAAGCTCTGAATTGATGAAAATACAACAATCCATACAATCAGGTGATTGTACACTTATAAAAAATAAAGTATACTTATTTTATCTTTAATCAATTTATGCCACTGGACCTTTGCCAAAATAATATGAGATCATAATAACATGTTCACGTCTTTATCTCACTGTCAGACAGACTTTTCCAACAGGAAAGTGAAGTTTGTAAACCACTCACTCTCCCACACCAAAGTCCATAGAGAAAATCAGTGATTTTAGCTCACAGGGACACAGGAGCTGCTGGTCTACTGCTGCCTCGTGTGGTCACTTTGTGTCACTGAGTTATATCTAAATAAGGGATATTACATGCCGAATACACAAAATTAAGACATTTGAACTTAGTGATGGAGGCAGCAGTGGATCAACAGCTCCTGTGTCCCTGTGAGCTAAAATCACTGATTTTCTCTATGGACTTTGGTGTGGGAGAGTGAGTGAGTCAGACACACATTTAAAAACCTAAACTACATTATCTTTTAAATTTACACATTTTATTCAAAGTCATGACATTGTTCTGTAAGAGAGTGTGTGTGTGCGTGTGTGTGTGTGTGTGCGTGTGTGTGTGCGTGTGCGTGTGTGTGTGCGTGTGAGTGCGTGTGTGTGTGTGTGTTCTTACCGTGCAGACAGGACTGTGGTGTCCCCTTCACTCCATCCCAGCATGCGTCTCAGGGACCATTTAAAAACCAGGAAGAGTCCAGGAAAGAAGACAGAACCGACAGCGAAGAGGACAGGGGCCATCATGGCTCCTGAGTTCACCTGTGGGTGTGTGTTTGTGTGTGGATTTAAACACACACACACACACATACACACAGTGGATCAGCCACAGCATTAAATCAGACCAGCTCAGGAGGAGGATCAGGAGGGCGGAGCCTCCTGCTGCCACCTGCCAGAGGGAGGAGGAGTGTGAGCAAACCTGACTATTTCTCTCATTTTCTACTGCTGCCTCGTGTGGTCAGTTTGTGTCATGTAAGTAATTCTCAACAAAAGAAGATTTTAAACATTGGAGTCACTAAATAACACATTTGAACTTCATGAGTTCAGATTTTATGATAATTGTATGAGATACTAACACACAGTCGGCCATTTTGTGTTTGAGACACAGACATAATGGCTGCCAGCAATGAAACAAGGAAAAACAAGATTTTAGCTACTTAACAAAAGACCAAGTCTGCTGCCTTGTGAGGTCATCCTTTTATAATGCAAGTAATTCTAAACAAAGGATTTAAAACAAGACTCTCTAAATAACTAATTTGAACTTAAAAGAGTTGATATTTTAAGTGTTGTGAACATACAATCGGCCGTTTTATGTTTGAGATGCAGACAAAATGGCTGCCAGCAGGGAAAGAAGGAGAAACAAGATTTTAGCTACTCAGCAAAAGACTCAGCTGATAAAATGTAAGTCAGTTTAAGTCTACAATATCTTCAGAATATGTTCACAGACTTTTCCAACAGGAAAGTGACGTTTGTAAACCACTCACTCTCCCACACCAAAGTCCATAGAGAAAATCAGTGATTTTAGCTCACAGGGACACAGGAGTTGTTGATCCACTGCTGCCTCGTGTGGTCACTTTGTGTCACTGAGTTAAGTCTAAATGAATTATTTCAAACACTGAAGTGCCAAAATAAGACATTTGAACTTAGTGATGGAGGCAGCAGTGGATCAACAACTCCTGTGTGCTGTTATGTAAAATCACAAATTTTCTCTATGAACTTTGGTGCGGGAGAGTGAGTGAGTCAGACATTTCCTGTTTGGAATGTCTGTGTTCTGCGTGTTTTTTTTTTGTTTGTTTTTTGTTTTTTTCTTTCTTACTTTCTTACTTTTTTCCTCTTGGGGTCCACATTCAGCCTATTTGTATCTGATTGATTGATTGATTGATTGATACTTTATTAATCCCAAGATGGGAAATTGAAATATCACATCCATATACCACATAACATAAAACCAATTAGTCCACAATTATTACAAGTTGAACATAATAATGGCACACGTCAGAATTATACATACAGCACATAAACATTTGACTGTGTATGTAACCTAAAATTTCTAAGAATTTAAGAAATGGCCTTGAATCCTAGTACTGCTGATGTCCCACATATTGGGTCGTTTGTGAGATTTTTGAGCTGGAATATTAAAGGCATTAAAGGCATGGGGAGTCCGAGGATACTTGCGCATTTGAAACGTCTTAAAGCTGATCTAGTGTTTCTGCAGGAAACCCACATGTGCACCAAAGATCAGGCCAGACTTAAATGTCCTTGGGTTTCTGAGGTATTTCACTCAAATTTCAATGCTATTTTAATTGGTAAGTCATCTAGGATTTTCAGCATCTAGGATTATATCAGACAAAAATGGCAGATACTTAATGCAGTTTTCCTCACAACCTCGGTACCCAACACCTTGGAGGTTCAATACACTTACTTCTTTCAGACGATAAGTTTAATAAATACATTGCAGCTAAATTTGATGATTTTATTTCTATAAATAAAAATGACACAGACCCAGTCTCATGCTCACTGGCTCTGGGAATCGTTAAAAGCATACCTACGGGGACAAATAATCTCGTACTCTGCCTATTTAAAGTACTGTAAAGCCAAATTGCAAGAACTCTCTATTAATATCACTAAATTAGACCAACAACTTGCTACCTGTCCGTCCCTCCCAGCTTGCTTAAACAACGTGGTGAGCTACAGACTGAATTTGATTTTATCACTAATAAAGATGCGGAGCGACTTCTTTTACGATCACGCACCACTTATTACGAACATGGTGAAAAGGCAAGCCGGCTTCTAGCTCATCAGCTGCGTCGCCAGGCAGCCTCACGTATGATTCCCCAGGTAAAAGATTCTTCAGGCACATTGCATAGAGATCCCACCGCTATTAATCTGTTTTTCCACTCATTCTATTTGTCTTTGTATAAGTCTGAATTTCCATCCGACACTACTGAAATGAACTCGTTCCTAGATAGCTTTAATTTCCCAGTGATAAACCCAGACTCTGCTAAAGAACTTGACTCACCATAAATGGTAGAGGAAATTACTCTCGCTATGAGAAACATGCAAAATAACAAAGCTCCTGGCCCTGACGGATTCCCAGTTGAGTTTTTAGAAGATTTCAGGATAAACTGTCCCCATTACTGCATGCTGTATATAAGGAATGGCTACAACATGGTAGTCTCCCTCCTACTTTAAGACAAGCCTCCATAAGCCTCCTCTGAAAAAAGGTAATAATCCGGCTCTTTGCAGCTCCTAATGACCTCTCTCATTAATAAATGTGGACGCTAAGATGCGTGTGAAAGCTTTGGCCTATCGCCTAGAAAATATTGTACCAACTGTTGTTTCACCTGAGCAAACTGGATTTGTTAAGGGGCGGCAGTTGTTCTTTAATGTCCGTACTCTCCTTAATATTACCTACTCTAAAACTAACACAGCAACACCTGAAGTTGTGATCTCAGTTGAGGCTGAAAAAGCGTTCGACAGGGTTGAATGGGACTATTTATTCACTGCTAGTGTCTCCACCAATAACATCCACTCCAGTTTATACGCTCTTGCCCGTGGCACTAGGCAAGAATGTCCTTTATCCCCCCTATTGTCTGCACTGGCTATAAAGCTCTTGTCGATCTTTATGAGGTCCTCTTCCATTTTTACTGGGATTTCACGATTGGGCACAGAATTTAAGTATCACTTTATGCAGATGATTTATTGCTGTATGTCTCAGATCCTGTCCTTTCCATCCCAACAATTTTATCTACTTTTCAGAGATTTGGATCATTCTCAGGCTACAAAGTAAATATTTCTAAAAGTGAATGCTACCCTGTCAATGCTTCAGCATCACAGCTCAAACAGTCTGACATCCCTTTTAAATTTTAAATTTAGCCTGTCTGGCTTTAAGTATCTAGGGATCAATGTAACCAGAATGCTAAACTCTCTTTTCTCTGCTAATTTCCTGCCATAATAAGAGCCTGAAATGTTTTCAAGATCTTTACAAAAATGGTATCTTCTGCAGTTTTACAGATCTCCCACCCTCTCATCTTTTTCGTTATTTTCAAATTAGATGCTGCACTAATGCCTTGTTTCCAGCTTTTCCCTCATTACCACCAAGTCTACTGTGGGAGGAGCTTCTAAGCCACGACCCATTTCAGAAGTCACTCATTTCTAAAGTTTATAATGAAATCCTGTCTTTTCATTGCTCACCAGTTACCAAAGTAAAGGCTCTTTAGGAACAAGAACTGGGTCTACATCTGGGAGATGATTGGTGGGACACTGCTCTTAAGAAAATTTACACTAGCTCAGCCTGCGCTCGTCTCGCACTTATACAGTTTAAAGTGTTGTTTAGAGTCCATTATTCCAAAACATGACTGTCACAAATCTGTCCCAGTATCACAGACAATTTACAAATCTGTCCCAGTATCACAGACAATTTACAAATCTGTCCCAGTATCACAGACAATTTACAAATCTGTCCCAGCATGTCGTAGGGTATCCGTGACCGGAGGTCTTTCCGAGGCAGAGGACGTGAGGCAGGAACTTAGTTAGGATATAGTTTATTCTATACAATATTTACAGTGCTGATTCTCCTTATTTCTCCTCCTTTTCTTCAAAAAAAGAAAATAAATAAAAACGACACAATGGTAAAGTAAGGAACCCAAAAAAAAAAAAGAAAAATGCGAAAGGCAATTAAATGCTAATGACCACAATGGTCAATGAAAAAAAAAAAATAGCTAGCTAGAGCAGCAATAGCTTGTTGAACAATATCACATGCACTGGTATCAACACCTACTTGCACAGGTCTTTTCACAACAAAAGCCTCCTACAGACTGAAAGCTGTACCCTTTTATAGGAAACCCACTCCCGCGCCTCCAGTGGACCATACCACCTACTCAGGTGAGACGGGGCAATACCTAACCTGAAAATCCCAAATATCAAAGAATAACCGATTACTCCTTTATAACAATGTATAAATATATTCCCCTGGTACCGGAGACAAAACCGCCCATATGGAGCACCAACCCCTACTACACTTAAACACAGGACAGAAAATCATATGATGGAGATGATACCCTTGGGTGGGACGCGCCCCGCTCCGGGAACGCGCACGCGCCCGACCCACAGAGACACAGCATAAATAGCAGACAGTGAAGGTGCGCGCTCCCTTTCGCTCCCTGAAATGATGCCGGTGGAACACGTAAGTTATTTCTAAACTTGTGATTATGACACTAAACCATGTTTTATGCTGTCGGGAGAGAATGTTGCACAGAAATTATACCTGACCGGCGACCTGAGTTCGTTGTTTAGCTGCGTTACTACTTAAACACATTGCTGCGGTTCAGCGCGTGCACTCACCAAACTCCGACAGCAATGTGTTCCGCGCTGCTAGCAGAAATATAGACACGCAGCCCGACGGTAGGCAGACACGATAGTATTGTCCGGTATAATACTATGGCACATTCCTCCCCTCCGCAACAAATGTTTCCCCATGAGTCGGGGCTTACGTTATAGCCCCGTGATGACGCAACATCGAGTCGCGGCATCACACAGTATCACAGACAATTGCGACAAATGCCATGCTTCATCTTACAATTTAACTCTTTAACTCTTAACTATGTTTTACTCTTGTCCGTTACTTTCTTGCTTCTGGCAGAACTATTTTAATACCATGTCAAAAATACTTTCAATGACCATAAAAGCCCCCCCCCCCCCCACGTCGCCATATTCAGGCTCCCAGAAGACCACAACCGGTTTACCTCTAACCAGTCAGATGTTTTAGCTCTTACTTACTTCCTGGCAAGATGCCACCTCCTTCTTCACAGGAAGTCAACTAAAGCTTCCTCTAGCACTCAGTGGCTCAATGACACCATGTCTTCTCTGAAGCTGGAGAAGATTAGATATTCAGTGAAAGGTAACTCTGATCAATTTCAAAACAAGTTTTTTTTTTTTAACATTTTTTTTTACATTCTCTTCAGTCTATGCTTCCTGATTGATGGACCCCCACCTCCCTTTTTCTTTTTCTTATCTTTATCATTATTATTATTACTATTATTTATTTGTTTGTTTATTCCTGTTTATTTATTTTACATTTCTCCCATCTTTTGGCTTTCCTTGTTTCTTTGTTTTCACCCTGTAGTTTAAATACTTGTTCATTTATTACATGCAAGATTCCTCAGTTATTATAAAATAAGAAAACATCCTAGGAGGAGAAGGAGAAGTATGTCTTGCTCCTCATTTATCATGATGCACAGTATCTCTATTGTATTGATATGTTTTCAATTTTCAATTGTGATGCGGATGTGATGTGATATTCAATGTAATCACAACATTGACTCTTGTTCTAATGTGCCTCAAGTCCTAATGAAAATATTTAAAAAATAATAATAAAATAAACAGTAAATCATTTAAATAATGATGTACATAATGTGAATAATGTTTAATTAAAAGACATCCTGCTCATTTTGTTAGAAGCAGATTTGCATAAATTAAAAGCAGACTGAAATAAAAACACACACACACACGTACACACAGACACGCACACACACGCACATGCACGCGCACGCACACAGACACGCACACACGCACACACACAGTCGTGTGATTTGTTGTAAATTCAGAGGGAGGAGCAGTAAAGGTGAAAATGAAACTGTTCTGTGACTTTTGTTCAGTCGCCATTTTAACTGCACACTTGACGGTGTTCATATGATTATGATGATAATATGTGATTATATATGATGATAATTTACTGTTAGAGTCTGTGAGTCTCTCTCATTCTCTGTCTGTCTTTGTGAGGAACAAAATATTTAAAAAAAGCACAGGAAGTGAGGACATTTAGTCTGGTCCTCACGTTCTCTCACATCCTGTTTATGGGTTTAATTTAAGAGTTAGAATTAGGTTAAATTAAGTTAGTGTTAGTTGTTAGTTGTGATGATTAAAGTTAGTGTAATGACTCAGTAATGTGTGATGTCTATAAGTGTCCTTACTTAACAATGCTGTACAAGTGTGTGTGTGTGTCAACTCTCTCGCTCAGACTGACTGCAGAGTCCAGAAGATGAGTGTTTACAGAGCAGAGCCTCTGTCTGTGAAGACCGACTGCTCTAAAGATGGACCTCCAAACTTCGGTCCCGAACCTGGAGGATCAGAGACAAAGTAAGAAAAACAAGTCACTGGACTTTGGTGTGGGAGAGTGAGTGGTTTACAAGCTTCACTTTCCTAAAGTTTCAGATTCTTGAATCTACTAATATTTTTATCTCACTGTTAGACAGACCTTTCCAACAGGAAACTCAAGTTTGTAAACCACTCACTCTCCCACACCAAAGTCCATAGAGAAAATAACGTTCACATATTTGCAGGATTTCTGTTGCTCCATGCGACTGTTGCCAAGTTTACATCTATTCTTATCTTTGCATTGATTTTGTATAAACTCTCATCATGTGAAAAAATTAAGCTACTGTTATGTAAATAAACCTCAGCACCGAACAGGTCGTCGTCCCAACACAGACAGAATTGATTTGATTCATTTTTACTAAACAAACATGAGAACATGATGTCAATTGGCTAATGACAGCATACCAGAGCCAAAACCTAAGAACCTGTCCACACAGAAACTGGTGTAGGTGAATACACACATTTTTATCGTATTGACGTTGCATCGGCACAGAAACACTGTTTGGGGAGACCTGAAACCATATTTTTTAAAAAAGCCTCCCAGAGTGGGAAAATCTCAAAACACCAGTGTTTTCATGTAGACCTTGTGTTTGGAGATTGTTTGACAGCGTAACCAAAAAAGTAACTAAACTGAAAAGTAACTAAAGTCAGCCTGAAAGACATGAGACATCACAAGAAGACATCCTGTCCTCAGAGACATCAGACACAGGGGTGAAGAAAAAATCAAAGTGTTGAAGATTAACAGTGAAACTGAATCATAAAATAAAGGAGGAGAAAACAAAACCTATTTTCAAAAGTCACAATTTTACTTGAATGAACAAGTAAGTGCTGCACATCCACAGCTCTGTCTCGTCTCTGACTCTGTGTCTCGTCTGTGACTCTGTGTCTCGTCTGACTCTGTCTGTGACTCTGTCTGTGACTCTGTCTCGTCTCTGTCTCGTCTGTGACTCTGTCTCGTCTGTGACTCTGTGACTGTCACGATTGCGAGAATCGTAAAAAAAAAAACTAAAAAGGACCGAGAGCGGAGACTGAATAAAAGGAGTAACAAAAAGTCTTTAATGAACACAAAAACACAAGTAGAACCAGTCCATGTATAAACAAAAAGCGCTGAGTCTGGCCGGCTGGTGAGGCGAAGCTCAGGAGTCGAAGGAAACTGGGAAAAAAAAACGGAAACAAAATGATCATTAGGAAAAAACGGCCAAAGAAGCAAAAGGAGCAAACACTGAGCAACGCAGTGAGCTAGCAACAAAGAGAGAAGACGCGCTGACGAGGAGGAACAGGAAACCCAGGTTTAAGTAAGGCTGCAACTGATTGGCGATGAGGAACAGCTGAGCTGATTGAAGTCCCGCCTCACCTGTCAGCCAGACTCCTAAAACAAAGGCAGAGACAAAACTCCAGGAAGAACACAGGAAGGGGTAAGAAAATAAAACAGGAAGTGACATAGGAGCAACTCAAACCAGACATGACAGTGACTCTGTCTTGTCCGTGACTCTGTCTCGTCTGTGACTCTGTCTTGTCCGTGACTCTGTCTCGTCTCTGTCTCGTCTGTGACTCTGTCTCGTCTGTGACTCTGTCCATGACTCTGTCTCGTCTGTGACTCTGTCTCGTCTGTGACTCTTTCTGTGACTCTGTCTTGTCTCTGTCTCGTCTGTGACTCTGTCTGTGACTCTGTCTCGTCTGTGACTCTGTCTCGTCTGTGACTCTCTCGTCTGTGACTCTCTCGTCTGTGACTCTGTCTGTGACTCTGTCTCGTCTGTGACTCTGTCTCGTCTGTGACTCTTTCTGTGACTCTGTCTCGTCTGTGACTCTGTCTCGTTTGTGACTCTGTCTGTGACTCTGTCTGTGACTCTGTCTCGTTTGTGACTCTGTCTGTGACTCTGTCTGTGACTCTGTCTCGTCTCTGTCTCATCTGTGACTCTGTCTCGTCTGTGACTCGTCTGTTTGTGTTTGCAGACTTCAGAACCAGAGACAGAGAGCAGAGTCTCCAGGACCCAGCTGTCTGTCTGTGAAGAGTGACCAGTCCATGGGACACCCTCTAGTCTTCAGTAATGGACCTGGATCCTCGGAGACAAAGTAAGAGACAGTTTGTCCTGTGAAGGAGTCAGATTCATGAACGTGTAGGTTCACAACCAACCCTGTGTGTCCTCACAAAGACAGAAACACACTTTGTCTTCACCAGTGTCTTAGAGAACAACATTGTCATGTTATTTTTTCAGTCAGTGTGAAAGTTGTTGTACGAACACGAGCCTAAAGGCTTCTCCGACACACGTGACCACCACCACCTGTTGTCATAGCAACACCTGTCTGCTCCATCAGCCTGCAGCTCATGGCAGGAGGAGGAGGAGACATTTTTATTCTCACAGACAGCTCCTCCACACAGTTTCAGGAAAACGTCCAAACTTCTGTGCAGCTCTGAAAGCAGCTTCAGATCAACAGATAATTTTATTTGAAGTTCAGATTTACTCTGACTCGACTTTTGTGAAGGAAGATGGAATAAAGCTGTGTGAGGACCAGACAGACTCTGAGAGTGTTTTTACAGCAGCTCATCAGAACCACTGAGAGACAAAGCTGTAAGAAAATAAACCCAAAGTTTGTCCCGTGTCTCCAGTGGTCACTAAGCTCTGCATCTGCTTCAGGTCATGAAGGTCAACAAACAAACAGTTGAAGGACGAGGGTTTTCATTCACCGTCCGTCTCAGCCGCACACACGTTCACTTAATAAAGAAATGTCTCCACAGACACACGTTTGCTGTTTCTGTGGACGAGCAGACGTCCTGCTGTCCTCTGTGTCAGAACGTCCTGAAGGATCCAGTCTCCACCAGCTGTGGTCACCGGTTCTGCAGACGGTGCATCCCATCATACTGGGACCAGTCTGGTCCACCACGAGGCTCCTGCTGTCCCCAGTGTAAACAAAGACCCAGGACAGGACCTGGACCACAGACCATCAGTGAACAGAGTAAGACTGAACATGTGTCTGCTGATGTCGTCAGGACTTGTTCTCTTCCGTCAAACAGCTTCAAACACTGTGATGTCGTCACATGACACATGTGGAAACATGTGTCTGACGTCTTCTGTCTGACTTTCTCTTGTCTTTCAGCAGATGTTGGTCTGCAGGAGCTTCTACATGAACATAAGATCAGTCTTTGGAGGAGATTTGAACATGTGACCGAAGGAAGTGATGCACCAGGAAGTAGAATCCTCCTGAACAGGATCTTCACTGAGCTCTACATCACAGAGGGGCAGAGTGAGGAGGTCAATACTGAACATGAAGTGAGGCAGCTGGAGACAACCTCCAAGAAGAAGACCATCCAGGACGCTCCCATCAAGTGCTGTGACATCTTTAAAGCCTTACCTGACCAGCAGGGGCACATCAGAGTCGTACTGACCAACGGCGTCGCTGGTGTTGGAAAAACCTTCTCGGTGCAGAAGTTCACTCTGGACTGGGCCGAGGGTTTGGAAAACCAGGATGTGGATCTGCTGGTTCTGCTTTCGTTCAGGGAGCTGAACCTGATCAGAGATGAGCAGCACAGTCTTCTCACGCTGCTCCGTGTTTTCCATCCAACATTACAGAAGGTCAGAGCAGAGAAGCTCGCCGTCTGTAAACCTTTGTTCATCTTTGACGGCCTGGATGAAAGCAGACTCTCACTGGACTTCAACAGCAGGACGCTCGTTTCTGATGTCACACACAGGTCATCAGTCAACGTGCTGCTGATCAACCTCATCCAGGGGAATCTGCTTCCCTCGGCTCTCATCTGGATAACCTCCCGACCTGCAGCAGCCAATCAGATCCCTCCTACATGTGTTGACAGGGTAACAGAAGTACGAGGCTTCGCCGACGACCAGAAGGACGAGTACTTCAGGAAGAGATCCAGAGATGAAGATCTAACCAGCAGAATCATCTCACACATCAAGACGTCCAGGAGCCTCCACATCATGTGTCAAATCCCAGTCTTCTGCTGGATCAGTGCTACAGTTCTGGAGCACATGTTGACCGCGGAGCAGAGAGAAGAACTGCCCAAGACCCTGACGGACCTGTACTCACACTTCCTGCTGGTTCAGACAAAGAGGAAGAAGAACAAGTACGATAAAGGACGTGAGACGAGTCCACAGGAGCTGATGGAGGCTGACAGGGACGTTCTTCTGAAGCTGGGGAGGCTGGCCTTTGAACATCTGCAGAAAGGAGACATCATGTTCTACCAAGAAGACCTGGAGCGGTGTGGTCTTGATGTGACAGAGGCCTCGGTCTACTCAGGAGTTTGCACCGAGATCTTCAGAAGAGAGAGTGTGATCTTCCAGAAAACAGTCTTCTGCTTTGTTCATCTGAGCGTTCAGGAGTTTCTGGCTGCAGTCTACATGTTCCACTGTTTCACCAACAGGAAGACAGAGGTACTGCCGGACTTCTTCAGAAAAAAAGGAGACAGGGACTCAACCAGATTTGGCAGAAAACTCTCACTTGACAACGTCCTGAAAGGAGCCATGGAGAAATCCCTTCGAAGTGAAAATGGTCACCTGGACCTGTTTGTTCGCTTCCTTCATGGACTCTGTCTGGCGTCCAACCAGAGACTCTTAGGAGGTCTGCTGGGTCAGACTCGGTACAGTCCAGCAATCATCCAGAGAGTCTCCAAGAAACTGAAGGAGATGAACACAGACAACATCTCACCTGACAGAAGCATCAACATCTTCCACTGTCTGACAGAGATGAACGACCAATCAGTGCATCAGGAGATCCAAGACTTCATGAAGTCAGAGAACAGAGGACAGGAACTCTCTGAGATCCACTGCTCAGCTCTGGCCTACATGCTGCAGATGTCTGAGGAGGTTCTGGATGAGTTGGACCTGGACAAGTACAACACATCAGACCAGGGAAAACACAGACTGATTCCAGCTGTGAAGAACTGCAGGAAGGCTCGGTGAGTTCCTGCTGATCTCACCGATCAATAACATCATTAATCAGTGATGGTTAATCGTTTGGTTGATCAAACAAGTTCTGGTCTCAGCTCTGAACACCTGATGAAACACTGACTGGTTTAAAGAAGCAGCTTCTCATGTTTTATTCTTTATTCAGGTTTATTGACTGCAGTTTGACACAGATCAGCTGTTCTTCTCTGGCCTCAGTTCTGAAGTCCAACCCCTCCCACCTGAGAGAACTGGACCTGAGCGGGAACAAAGACCTGCAGGATTCAGGAGTGGAGCTGCTGTGTTCTGGACTGAAGAGTCCACACTGTAGACTGGAGACTCTGGAGTGGGTTCACTGACCGAAGCTGCTGTTTTTAACTTTTATTAACATTAAACTCATTTTATTCAGTGATAAAGAAAATAAAATCCTTATACACACAGTCGTCATCTGAAGTCTCATGTTTTATTCTTTATTCAGGTTGAGGAGCTGCAGTTTGTCAAAGATCAGCTGTTCTTCTCTGGCCTCAGTTCTGAAGTCCAACCCCTCCCACCTGAGAGAACTGGACCTGAGCTGGAACAACCTGCAGGATTCAGAAGTGAGGCCTCTGTCTGATCTTGTGAAGAGTCCAGACTACAGACTGGACACTCTGAGGTCAGTAGAGTGTTAGAGTCAGTGTCTTCTTTGATCAGTGTTGTACTAATCACAGTGTCAGAGAAGTTTCTGTGAGGCCTTTTGATAACTTTTCATCAAACAAGGTGAACGCAAAATTCAAAATGGCCGCTGTCATGTTGAGACTTTTTGGTTCGTCTTGGGCCGTGACATGTTTCCACCAAGTTTCATGAGTTTTGGTGCAAGTACGTTTCAACTTTGTTATACTGGGTTTCACGTTAGGGGGCGCTACTGGGTCATTTTCACAGGAAGTGAGTGTTTGACCCACAAGTTAATGTAAAGTCAAGTGATCACTGTAACGTGGAGATGAAGCTGCTCTGGACTGGACTGATGTCTCTGCTGTGACTCTGACTCTTCTCCTCTGTCCTCCATCGTCTTCTCTCCACAGGTGGAAGTGGTGATGGTGATGATGATGATGATGATGATCTTCAGGAAGATGACCTTCATCCTGAGTCCTGCTCTATGATGCAGCTTCAGCAGATCTGAGACAAAAACCATCGGAAACTTAACGTCGTAAACCTGTGATGAGCTCTTTCACCATTTAACGTCCACTCTGGACATGGATTACTTCTTCTTGTAGCTTCTCCCATTAGGGGGAGCCACGTAGGATCATCTGCCTCCATCGTGTCCTCTCTCGTCCTCGTTTCCTCTTCTATTACACCAACTGTCCTCATGAACCTTCTCCGTGGTCTTCCTCTTTTCATCTTCAACATCCTTTGTCTGACAGAGTCACTGTCCCAAACCATCTCAACCTTAACTCACTTTCCTTCAACCTGAGCTGTCCATGGATTATATTCTCATTTTTAATCCTGTCCAGCCCATGGCCAGAATGAAAGGAATTGGGCTTGTAACTGGAAGGTCACAGATTCCACCCTGGGAAGGGTCAAGGCTGGGGTGCTCTTGAGCAAGGCACCCAATTCCCCATTGCTTCCCAAGTGCTGCCTTCTGGTCCAGTGCCGGCTTGTGTGTGTCCTCAGGATTCCACAGAGGACGGAGCTGTGAACACATCTGGTGGATGTTGACAGACAGAACAGTACAACGCAGACGCAATGCAGTAGGTCCTCCTTTGTAATGTCCAACGGGGTTTACCACGTGGTCTTTTCCAGCCGGCTGCACTCGGGTCGAATGAGAGGATGGCGTTTGCGGTGTGTTCTGGAGGGAGACAGAGGACATGGACGAACCATCAGATGCGATGCTGCGTGGCGAGCTGAGACGTGGGAGGCTGGTGGGTGGAGTCTCGGAGCTCAGTGTTGGTGCCATCTGATATTCTCTATGGTCCTCAGAGTGCTGCTGTAACAGCAGGGACTCGTTCAGAGGCCATATTTAATTTGACTGCTTTTACTAATAACAATACGACACAATAAATCTATTCTCTCTCATTGAGCCGCAAGATCAGGCTCCAGGACCCAGCTCGGTGCCATAAATCGTTTACAAGAAAATGTCCAGGTCTCCAAGGTCACCTGTGGGTGACCTGGTGAAAAGGGAGAGTCGTCAATCAGTGGAGGTGCAGAGAAGGAGTACGGAATCTCAAGGAGGAAAACCAGGCAGTTCCGCACCAGCGCGTTGCTCAGCGAGGATCAACATTTTTTGGTATTTTGACTCGATGTCTTACAGAATGACTATTGATACATCTCCTCCTGTTGACTTGGGCCCATTGGAAGTGTATGTTAAGCCTACAGTCACTAATCTGGGCTTTAAAATGGACAGTGATTTTAAGTTGGACCATCAAATTGGTGCTGTAGTGAAGTCCAGCTTCTTTCACTTAAGAAAGTTATCAAAGATTAAACATATTCTCTCAAAACAGCACTTTGAGTCAGTAATCCATGCCTTCATTACATCTCGCCTGGATTACTGCAACGCACTTTACTTTGGAGTCAGCCAG
>JAFBJR010000206.1:180449-197091 GCA_016785285.1 Brachirus orientalis | reverse complement strand
GTTTTTATTGGTTTTATGTTTGTTTTTGTGTTTATACATAGGTGTGTGTGAGTAAGAGAAAGAGTATGTGTGAGTGTATATACGTATATGTATATGTATGCACTGCGTATGTAGGTATGTATGTTTCTTATGCATGTCTATGCATATGTATGTGTATATAGCCCATTTCATCTGCTGCACAGATGTACTGTATATATGTGTACATAAGTACAATCAACAGTGTTTTACGTTTTGTCTATCTTTTAGTATGTTTCAGTAGTTTATCTTATTCTTCTCTAATGTACAGCACTTTGCCTCAGCTGTTGTTGTTTTTAAAGTGCTTTATAAATAAAGTTGGATTGGATTGGAAGGTTGATGATCGACTTCGTAGTCGTATCGTCGGGCTCTGCATCGGTCTGTTATGGTGAAAAAGAAGCTGAGACGAGAGGAAAAGCTCTCAATTTACCGGTCGATCTACGTTCCTATCCTCACCTTTGGTCATGAGTTGTGGGTAGTGACCGAAAGAACAAGATCGAGTTTCCTCCACAGGGTTCTGAGTAGAGCCACTACTCCTCTGCATTGAGAGGAGCCAGATCAGGTGACTCGGGCATCTGGTTAGGATGCCTCCTGGACGCCTCCCTGGTGAGGTGTTCCGGGCACGTCCCACTGGGAGGAGGCCCCAAGGACGAACCAGGACTCACTGGAGAGACGATGTCTCTTGGCTGGCCTGGGAACGCCTCAGGATTTCCCCAGAAAAGCTAGACAAAGTGGCCGAAACTGGGCTTCTCTGCTTAAGCTACTACTCCCGCGACCCGACCTTGGATAAGCGACAGAAGATGGATGGATGGGTGTGACGGACTCAAGTTGCCATATTTTAAACAGGGCATTTCTTTTTACCATCTGTGACTGAAACGTCTACAGAGGAGAAACCACCATCATGTGCTTCTTCCCAACACCATCTGTGGCCGGATACAACTGTGTGGTGAAATTCACCGTTCACTTTGGGAGCTCTGTATGGATAAGGACCACCTTCAGCTATACTTTCTCACGACGAGATGCTCAGATGCTCTGCAGCTGGGATGAAATGTTGGTATCTCTGTGGCCTGGCCTCGATACGAGCTAGCAAGTCGCCAAATTAGCCGCTCACCATGAGAAAGTATAGATAGAAGTGGTTCTTATCCACACGGAGCTCCCAAAAACTTGCCGAGTTGTGTCCTGGTCCTCCGTATGGTGTGGTGAAACACACAAGACGACGGTTTCTTCTCTGCAGACTTTTCCACCAATGTTTATGGCAACTTGTGTCGCAGAGCTCCAAGAGTCCCCACACGTAAACCATAGGTTTCCCCTCCATTATGAGCGAGTGTGTGATGTCATCCGGAGAAGCTCAACACTGATTGGTCATCGCAATTCTTGGCAAAAGTTGAAAACTTTCAACTTGAGTGCATTGACTTTGTATGTAAACTTGACGCGTGACAAATTGGCGTTGTGTCTGGTGTGAACACGTTATTACATTTGGTCGTTTTCTCTTTGTAATAACTTAATTTCTTGACCTTTCCTCATTTTGTCTCTGATTGTTCACATTATAATGTTTATTTTTGTGCACTCGGCACATGCTTAATCTCTTCTCTGGTTTTGGTGTAGCAGCTCTACAGCGCCACATACTGGTCCAGCACGTGTACTACAGAGTTTAGAGTCAACTGGTGCGGACGAAGACGTTTCCTGAAATGTAGCCATGTTTATGTCACACTACACCGCTCCTCCGCTCCCTTCACTGGCTTCCCGTAGCTGCTCGCATCCACTTCAAAACTCTCGTGCTTGCGTACCGTGTGTGACGGATTTCTATATCACTTTGAATGACTAAGATGATTACATGTATCACTTTAATTTCTGTATCACTTTGAATGACTAAGATGATTACATGTATCACTTTAATTTCTATATCACTTTGAATGGCTAAGAACTGTAACCTGACTTTCATGTAACTATCAATGATGTCTATTGGATGAAAGACACTCAACTCAGCTTGAAAGGAGGAAAGCGTCCAGAGTTAATGTACCACCGTGTTGCCCAACTGACGACAGAGGAGACACTTCATATGATTCAGCATCAGAAACTTCACCGACACGTCACTGAGACTTGACGGTGGTTTCAGCTGTCCTCCCTCAGCTCCTGGTTCAGGTCACCCCAGAGGGACACTCACACTTCAGGGCTGTTAGGACTCACCGCTCACTAACAGTTTTCCCTCCAGCACTGCTGAGGACTTCCCTGAAGACACTGTTTCCCTGAAGGAGCGCAACTGCACTCCTGCTGAGGACTTCCCTGAAGACACCGTTTCCCTGAAGGAGCGCAACTGCACTCCTGCTGAGGACTTCCCTGAAGACACCGTTTCCCTGAAGGAGCGCCACTTCACTCCTGCTGAGGACTTCCCTGAAGACACCGTTTCCCTGAAGGAGCGCAACTGCACTCCTGCTGAGGACTTCCCTGAAGACACTGTTTCCCTGAAGGAGCGCAACTGCACTCCTGCCGAGGACTTCCCTGAAGACACCGTTTCCCTAAAGGAGCACAACTGCACTCCTGCCGAGGACTTCCCTGAAGACACCGTTTCCCTGAAGGAGCACAACTAGTACAACTGTAAGATCTTACCAACGCTATTCTGACTGTCTAAGACCTAGGCCTAGGCACACTAAGTTGAAGTGTTAAATTGTATTCTCTTTATTCTGTTTTGTTTAGTTTTGTTTCCCTTTCCTTTTCTCTGTTGACTACAATTAAACATAACTCTTGTCCTCTACCTCCTGCCACGATTCCTCGTGAGACTCTCACGTAACAAATTGGGGGCTCGTCTGGGATCGTTCACAATTAACGAGTGTTTATATGCTTATATAAAACAAAGCATTTTGAAAAGGAATCATTAGAAAATCTAAACAAAGGGATCATGGCAGCAAAAGCAGTACAAGAGTTCATTGAGTTACCAACCGTTGAGGGTCTGAAAGGGTTGAAAAGGGCTGAGCTCCTAGAAGCCGCTAGACTACTAGACATAACTGGTGTTAATTCACGTTGTAGTAAAGCTAAGATTACGAAAATGATAGCCCAACACTATCATGACCAAGCTGTTTTTACAAGTGAAGATTTTGATCAATTTGCAGACCCCGATAGTGAGCCTGAACCTAGACCCGGCTCTGCTAGCGAGTTGGAAATCCAAAAGATGGAATTAGAAGAAAAGAGAAAAGAAAGGGAGGAAAGAGAAAGACAATTTGAATTAGAGAAACTAAAATTACAATTAGAAAAGGAGGAAAGAGATAGACAAGAAAGAATGGAACGCACACGGTTAGAAAAGGATGAAAGGCTGGAACAAGCACAGTTAGAGTGGGAAAAGGAGAAGGTGGCGCTGCAGAGAACGCCCTCAGCAGAAGCTAGTGGGTTTTGTGCAAGTAGGGAGATGAACTTGGTTCCCCCATTTAATGAGCTGGAGGTAGACACCTACTTTCAACATTTTGAGAAAGTGGCAGTGAGCCTAAAGTGGCCTAAGTGGCCTCTGATGTTACAGAGTGTAATGAAAGGTAAAGCACAAAACGCATATAAAGCTTTGTCTGTTCAGGACGCTGCAGACTATGAGGTGGTGAAAAGAGCTGTTCTGGGAACATATGAGCTGGTCCCCGAGGCCTATCGACAAAAGTATCGAGGTCTCAGGAAGAAAGAGGATCAGACGTACATAGAATTTGGTCGTGAGGCAGAGGCATGTTTTGAACGCTGGTGTACATCGAAGGCTGTCAACGGCGATTTTGACAAGTTGAAAAACTTGATGTTAATTGAAAATTTCAAATGGTGTGTCACGGATGATATGAAGTCTTACCTTGATGAGAGAAATACAGCCACACACTACGAGGCCTGCAAGTTAGCTGATGAGTATTCACTGACTCACAAGTCCAAGTTCGGATCCCACAGTAGGCAACATCCCTCTGGGAATCCGACACAAATGGCGTATACCCATGGCAAAAATGATGACACTACGAAAGAGGCATCTACAGGCCCCGTGTGTCACTACTGCAAAAAGCCTGGTCATGTCCTAACGGAATGCCAGTCCCTCAGGAGGAAGAAGGAGGGAAAAGAGGTTGCTGTGGTGCAGTGTGCAATCGAATCATGTGGTACTCGGGGTATAACAGCTTGTAGTAAGGAAGCGGATTTCCCTCAAACAATAGGGGAAGTGTTCCTTCCCTATATGTCAGAGGGATTTGTTTCCCCAAGTGAGAGCTCCACTCCTAGACTCATTCGTATCTTACGTGACACTGGGGCGGCCCAGTCGCTCTTGTTGGAAGAAGCTCTGGCCCCCAACGAAAACACCCTATGTGACTTCACTTTCATTCAGGGTGTTGGGAAGGAACAGAAACCTGAGGTAATACCCCTGCACTCTGAATTTTTCTAAAGTCAGACCTTGTCACCGGACAAGTTAAAGTGGGGTTAATGCCTAGCCTCCCTATAAAAGGCGTATCTCTGCTACTCGGGAATGACTTAGTCAGTAGAAATGCTGATCCCCAATTGGCCCCACACCCTAAAGAAGAATCCCCTAAGGATTCTGATATTTGTCCCTCATGCGCGGTGACACGAACCATGTCTCGGAATGTCCCCGAAAGGGACTCTGCGACGTTCAGTCACCAACTAAGTAATGAGAACACTTGTTTTGAGAACCTAAGAGACACCCAAAAGCCAACCTTGGATCAGGAAACGCCACAGGTGTCTGACGATAGGTCCTTGTCTAGACAACAACAGATCAAAGAACAAAAACACGATCCTGAAATCGAAAAATTGTTAGCTGTTAGGACTGTTAGGACTCACCGCTCACTAACAGTTTTCCCTCCAGCACTGCTGAGGACTTCCCTGAAGACACTGTTTCCCTGAAGGAGCGCAACTGCACTCCTGCTGAGGACTTCCCTGAAGACACCGTTTCCCTAAAGGAGCACAACTACGGAGCGCCACTGCACTCCTGCTGAGGACTTCCCTGAAGACACCGTTTCCCTGAAGGAGCGCCACGCACTGGATTCACCTCCATCGCCATCTCTGAACTGGAGACACCTATACTCATTCCGTTCATTGAATCAAGACCAAGGGCCTACGAGTAGGCCCTTGGTCTTGGTCTTACCAACGCTATTCTGACTGTCTAAGACCTAGGCCTAGGCACACTAAGTTGAAGTGTTAAATTGTATTCTCTTTATTCTGTTTTGTTTAGTTTTGTTTCCCTTTCCTTTTCCCTGTTGACTACAATTAAACATAACTCTTGTCCTGCTACTAATGGACCAGGCCCAGTGTACATCGGGGACATGATCAAACGCTACACCCCAGTCCGTCCACTCCGCTCTGCATCGGCAAACCGGTTCGCTGTCCCCTTACTGAGAGGACCACAGAGGTACTCGACCAACTCAAGACTTTTTGCTGTTCTGGCTCCCAAATGGTTTACAAGCTCCCCACTGACATCCAGACTGCTGATACTCTACACATCTTCCACCGGCGACTAAAAACACACCTCTTTCGACTATACCTTGACTAAGACGAGATATACACTACTCACAATAAGTTAGGGAAATTATTTACATGAGTGCTTTTCCTATTTGTTCTGAATTTTAATGAAATGAGACAATTCTGGCACGATGTGGTGGAACATTATCATCCATGAACAGAGAGTTGGGGGTGTGCTGGTGGAATTGGGGGATGATGATGGGTTCTATGATGTCTCTGAGGTAAGAACGTGCAGTGACTGAGCCATCTACAATAACCAAATCTGTTTTGCGCTGACTGGTGATGCCTGCCCAGACTGTTGCACCTCCTCCACCAAAGCAAACCCTGGGGACCATGTTGACCTCGGCATATTGCTCACCTCACCTTCTCCAGCAACGCTGACGACCATCATTTCTGTACAAGGTGACCCGACACTCATCAGTGAACAGGACGGTAGACCACTGCTGCATTGTTCAGGTCACATGGTCTTGTGCCCACTGCAAACGTTCACGGCGGTGTCTTGGTGTCAGTGGAGTCACCTGCAACGGTCGTCTGGCATTCAAGTCAAAGCGGTGGAGTCGGTCGCAAATGGTTTGTCTCGAAACCCTAGTACCTCTCACATCTCGTAAACGGGCCTGCAGCTGTGTGGCAGTTGAGTGCATAGGTCCTTAGGTACTGGTCATCGTTGCGGTCTGTCACTCGTGGGGCTCCACTCCTGGGTCTGTCACGAACTCTGCCAGTATCTGCCAGTAGTTCTGTGTCTTCATGCAAGTCTGCTGATGACGCTTTGAGACACACCAAGTTCACAAGCAACATCTGACTTGACTGCCACCGACCCGAAGGCGCGCTATGGCCAGGTGGCGCTGCTCGGGTGTTCATGGCTGTTTGAATGATTTTAGGTACTGGTCATCGTTGCGGTCTGTCACTCGTGGGGCTCCACTCCTGGGTCTGTCACGAACTCTGCCAGTAGTTCTGTGTCTTCATGCAAGTCTGCTGATGACGCTTTGAGACACACCAAGTTCACAAGCAACATCTGACTTGACTGCCACCGACCCGAAGGCACGCTATGGCCAGGTGGCGCTGCTCGTGTGTTCATGGCTGTTTGAATGATTAACTTGGAATGACTTTCTGACAATAGCAGCTTTTTATACCCACAGAATGTTGAAATTGATGCCACATTGAAAAAGATATGACATCCACTGAGTTTCTCACAATATCCCTAACTTATTATGAGTTATTGTCTAAATTTTTGGGGTAATAAATATTGAACTAATAAAAATGGTGTTTCTTCTCATTATTAGTAATAACAAAGGGAACTTTTACTTATTTCACTGAAATTCAGACCAAATAGGAAAAGCACTCATGTAAATAACAATATCCCTAACTTATTGTGAGTAGTGTATATATATTAATAAAAGAGTAGCACTCTATAGTTGGCTTACTTCAAGCACTTACTTACTTCCAGCTCTTGTTTGGATAAAAGCGTCTGCTAAATGAAATGTAATGTTTATGGGAATACTTAGTTTTACAGTGTAGGTGCAGTAATGTCATTTTACCACAGGATGTTTGTAACATTAATGGACAATTCACACAATCTCAGTAAAACTACCACAAGTGGGAGGAGCCAATCAATTTCTAACCTCACAGTAAAGTCATGGAAAAGGAAGTCGAGCTGGAAGCGTGTCGTGGAAAAGTGCCTTTATTTTAGCATCACTTCTCCACGTAAAACTAATTCTAACCAAATATGCCTGAAGACAGATTTGTGCGTTTACTGTAGATATTATTATCAAGATGTCGTACATTTAAGCTGATGTACATTTTATTTGCAGAGTCTTTAAGTGAAAATCTGTTTTTCCCTCGTGTCCCTGTTGGCGGCCATGTTTTCACTGAAAGTGAGTCAGTCCACGACTGCTTCTCGGCAGCAGGGGGCGCTACCCCTTTAAAAACCTTGCAATTAGTGATTAACATCCAGTTATTTGACTGGAAACACACAAGGAAAAGGAGAATTATTATCCAGTGTCCATTTATTTATTCATCATTCACTACTTTATCTCTAAACATTTTTTTTTATTTTTTAAGAAATTCAAGTATTTGTTGGGAACAAGTCAAAAAAAACAAAACAAAACAAAAACCTTTTGCTAAAACAAAGACAAAAACATCAGTTTCATATTTATAATATTAATAAACACATCAAGTTTCTTTTCACTGAAGAAAACAAGTCTAATCTCTACAGAGGAGCAGCTGAGCGTCCACTCGTCCGTCCGTCCGTCCAACAACTGTCCTGACACGAGACTCATCAGCTGATCTGACAACGGAGTGAAAACCCAAAAACCAAACGGGTCGTGGACTGAAGGATTTACCAAACACAGGCAGACGCCAAAACAACCAAGTCTTCACCGAGTCCAGAGAGAAAAGTTAGCTTTGTTCGCCAAACGAGTCGCTGCTGCATCGCTAACGTCGACGCTTCTGCAAATCCAGCGTTTCAATCAACTAAAGGGACAGTTCAGGTGTTTTTGTGTGTCAGTACCTCGTAAAAACCACAAGTTAAACCAAACTAAACTGTCCCTTTAATCCCGGGGTCTCAAAGACACACGATCTGAGGACAACGCAGTGTCCACTCTGGTCAAACGCAGTGTCCACTCTGGTCAAACGCAGTGTCCACTAAGGTCAAACGCAGTGTCCATTAAGGTCAAACGCAGTGTCCACTCTGGTCAAACGCAGTGTCCATTAAGGTCAAACGGAGTGTCCATTAAGGTCAAACGCAGTGTCCACTCTGGTCGAACGCAGTGTCCATTAAGGTCAAACGCAGTGTCCACTCTGGTCAAACGCAGTGTCCATTAAGGTCAAACGCAGTGTCCACTAAGGTCAAACGCAGTGTCCATTAAGGTCAAACGCAGTGTCCACTCTGGTTAAACGCAGTGTCCACTCTGGTCAAACAAAGTGTCCACTAAGGTCAAACGAAGTGTCCATTAAGGTCAAACGCAGTGTCCACTAAGGTCAAACGCAGTGTCCACTAAGGTCAAACGAAGTGTCCACTAAGGTCAAAAGGAGTGTCCACTAAGGTCAAACGCAGTGTCCACTAAGGTCAAACGGAGTGTCCACTAAGGTCAAACGAAGTGTCCATTAAGGTCAAACGCAGTGTCCACTAAGGTCAAACGCAGTGTCCACTAAGGTTAAACGCAGTGTCCACTAAGGTCAAACGCAGTGTCCACTCTGGTTAAACGCAGTGTCCACTCTGGTCAGACGCAGTGTCCACTAAGGTCAAACGCAGTGTCCACTAAGGTCAGACACAGTGTCCACTAAGGTCAAACGCAGTGTCCACTAAGGTCAAACGCAGTGTCCACTCTGGTCAGACGCAGTGTCCATTAAGGTCAAACGGAGTGTCCACTAAGGTCAAACGAAGTGTCCACTAAGGTCAAACGCAGTGTCCACTAAGGTCAAACGCAGTGTCCACTAAGGTCAAACGCAGTGTCCACTAAGGTCAGTAGGGGACAGGTCAAGGGGAAAAAAAAAGGTTTTGAGAGAAAGAAAGGTGTTTGAAATATGAACCTAAAATGATACTGACATGATACGACATTCCATCGTGATGTCGCAGTTATGACATTTGTGACGATATTTCACACAATTTCAAAATAAAAGTTATGAAAATAAATTAATTGATTTTAATGAATTTACTTTCAACTTTCAAGGCGCCACAAATGTTTTAAAGAAACAGTTCATGTTTTAGGGGTGGAGCTTTGACTGAAGGGGGCAGGAAGTGACTGTCGCAGTTTTAAAAAGTCTAGCTGTTTAGCTAAATTACATTAACAGAGTGAAAATGTTCCTTCACAATTTTTGTGAATAAATTATTGGCATTTAATTTTTAAAAAAAATAAATAAATAACAACCCTGCTATTAATCTAATATCTTAAATCAATTTGTTATAAATCATGAGCTCACTGTAAAAGTTTGCGTGAGTGGCAGCCATCTTGAAATCCCATGTCGGGGTTGGAGCGGTTCCCTCTGAGCTAAACAACCGTTTTCTTCAATCACAATTATCGCGATTAAGGACTTTCGTCACAATCAAAAATCGAAATATGCAATAAATTCATACACGTCACCGTCCCTTGCGCCTCCTACTGGCTGTTGACCTGTGACCTCAGACGTTCAAACAGCTTTAGCTGTTTGTAACAGATGAAAGAAGACGATTCTGATCGTCCATTAATCAGGTTTTTTTCTTAAGAATTAAAACCAGTTTTAATCAATCAAACCAGGTTTGAGAAAAACTGATCAACATTTTATAAACAAACAATTTAATGGAGAAAATATTTGACAGATGACCTGATAAAAAATATATCATTAGTTGCAGCTAATGTTTGTGTAGCATTAGCAACATGATTTTGAAGCATGTTATTTAAAACATGACAGCACTTTCTTTAGAAAAGCTTTAAAAACACAACTGATTAAGTTATGCAGCACTGTCATTTGTAGGGCTGCAATGATTAATCAATTATCAATGACCAAAATAATTAACTATTTTAATACCTGACTAAACAGTTTAAGTGTTTTTCAATAATTAAAACTGATTTTTCAGCTTCTTATGAATATTCTCTGGTTTCTTTGCTCCAAATAAAGAAATCATTAAAACTGAAAAATTTTGAGACATTTGAGAAACATCATCATTTCCAGGTTTGACAAACACCGATCAATATTTTATGAAGCAAACAACTAATGAAATAACTGAGAAGATAATCATCAGATTAATTGATAGTAAAAAAAAAAAAACAATCAAAAGAAATTAAAACATCTTGTAGCAATAATAAAAACGTGAATGAAGACATCAGTGCAAACAGGAACTCACTTTAGCAAACAAATGCGATTTTTTTTTACTCTGGACTCGATGAAAAGGTAAATCACAACAAATAAACAAAAATAAAAAAAGAAACACACTCTAAAGATCAGATAAATTTAAAAAAAAAATGACCACAGAATGTCCATCTCTGTCCTCGTCCACTAACTCAACCATTGCACAGCATTTCAACCCAACACTCTCAGCGGGATAATAAATATACACATGCAGATATACACGTTAGCCTGTTCCTGAAGGGGGAGGAGCTAGAGGTGGTGGGCGGGGCCCTCAGTGGCAAAAAATCTCATCTGCTTGGCAGCAGGAAGTGAGGAACCACAGGAACCCAAACCAGGAACCAAAGGTTCCTTCAGATCTCATGAGGTTCAGAATAAAGACACGAGACAAAACGTGTCAACTTTTTTTTCTTCCTGCAAACGCCTGGCACCGTTGGCACGAGTCGACCCTTTACGTAAAAGTTCCTGAGATCCCGAAAAAGGTTCCCGGCAAAGATCCTGAAGTCGGAAAAGAGCCAAAGTCCTCGTGGTTGCGCCAACGTTTTTACGCGTAAATAACAGAATGAGCTAGAGACGGAGTCTGAATATGAACAAAAACGACGTTTATAATTAGCATCATTTCCTTCTCTGTGTCAAGTAAAATAAATGTTGGGTTAACTACGATCCGTGTCCTTAAACGCACCACGATGAAGAACTTTGTCAAGAGTTAACGAACTACGGCTGAAAAACGTCGCAATCGTAATGCGACTGATTCGATACTTCACACCTGAACGTCGTGAAGGTCAAAGTAAACACGTGATCGTGTTGGGAAAAATTCAAATCGGACATGTTTCTGAGGACGCGACCTCTGCGACACCGATCGGCCGACCGACTCGCATGGAAAACAGACTTTTTTTTTAGTTCTATGTTTACGCCAAATACAAACATTTAGCTTAGATCGCTAACAGTTGGAAAACTGTTTTTATTTATAAATAAAAATACAGTACATTTTTCTAAACTAAAAAAAAGTGAGGAAACTAGTTTTGATCAAAAACGGGTTTAAATGAAAAGTTTCACATCATCTTTTTTTTTCTACTTTTATTTAAAACAAAACAAAAAACACACTTCATGTTTCAAATCCAAACAGGAAGTGTTTGTAACAAAGTGGGCGTCGACACGGAACTGTCAATCACCTCATCACAAACCTTAACATTTAAAAGACCTTCTCTTTTTACAGTGTAGAATCTCAGACTGTTTATCACTGATCAATACTGATCAATACTGATCAATACTGATCAATACTGATCAATACTGATGCCTCTGATCTACACCTGAGTCCCGAACCGAACCAGAATTTAAGAAAACTAATTAAAATAGTAGGGGAAAAAAACAGCAGCATCTCATAGATATTATTTTGAGACCTCACAGTGACTCAGCAAAAATCAGAGCGACCGTGACAGTGACTCAGCACAATGAGACTGACTCAGTGCAGAGTGACTCAGCACAATGAGACTGACTCAGTGCAGAGTGACTCAGCACAATGAGACTGACTTAGTGCAGAGAGTGACTCAGCACAATGAGACTGACTCAGTGCAGAGTGACTCAGCACAATGAGACTGACTCAGTGCAGAGAGTGACTCAGCAAACTACAACGATTAGAGCGACTCAGTGTGGCGCGAGCAAGTCAGTGCGACTCTGCAACAGTGACTCAGCAAAATGAGATGGAAACAAGCTAAAAAAGGCCATTCAGACGTGAAGGGAGGATGTTACCGTGTGGATATGCGCAAATCTCACGTGCACCACAGGGAGGTTGAGAGGGGGAGGAGTCAAAGTGGTGGGGGTGATGGAGGGGCGGAGACATACACTCTTCAACAAACACTCAATAAATTAAGAAATGTACACACAAACAAACACAAAGTTTCCTCTTCATCTCTGCTGTCGCTCAGCAGGAAACTTGAAAGGTGTGTTTGCAAGTTCACGCTGTGGTCGGATGTTACTCTGTTACATGTGGAATTCAGACAAAGAAACAAAAGATTAAAACAACAACAACAACAACAACAAAGCAGCTAAACTTTTCTAGTTTTGGCAAAACATCAGTTGAGACGTTCAAAACAGCAGAAAGACGGAACACACACTTCCTGTTTACCACTTTTCCTTTACGCCTAAAACACAAACACTGTGGGAGGAGAGTGGGCGTGGTTAAAACCTGCTACATCCGCTAGGTTGCATGATCAGCGCTGCGTCGGCGCACGAAGGCAGCGAGCAGCGGAAACACAGTGAGCGACGCTTTTGGAAAATGTGAATTCATGTCCTGATGATGATGATGATGATGATGATGATGATGATGATGATGTTTGTTTTTGTTGAACCTTATTGCACAGAGCTGGAATGACTCAAAAATAACAGACTGGATAAAGAATTCAAACGACTGCGGCGACAGAACCGGGCCCACGTCACGTCTGCGGCGACAGAACCGGGCCCACGTCACGTCTACGGCGACAGAACCGGGCCCACGTCACGTCTGCGGCGACAGAACCGGGCCCACGTCTTTCTCTCTTTCTTAATCGTCATTTCAGCAGCATTTTTTTAGAAAATGGTTTTATAATCCAGCACCAAAAACGGCTCCACCGTCGTCCGCTCGCGTCACAACCAGGAGGAAAACACTTTTCATTGTCAGGAATCGTTTGTCGGGAAAAACATTTGAGGATTTTCAGAAGGAGCTTCATTTTTTTTCTTTTTCTGTTTTAATCTCTTCATCTCATCATAAACACTTTTGTTTTCTTTTTTCTGAAGAAGGGGGGAAGCGGACGAACAAAGTGGATCGTCGGGAGTCGGGTTCGTCCGCTCATCTCTCCTCCTTCCTGGAAACCTTGGAGGAGTGCCACGCCGTCGACCTGCACACAACAAACACGAGTTGGACCGGATCGAACCCAGAACGAGCTTCGACACAAAGACACGACACGACTCACAGCAGGTGTTACATTAAAAACAGATTCGTCCTGTTCCTGTTCCTGCTCAGAAAATCAGCTCACACTGATTTTTTCTGCAAAATTTTAGACGTCCTTCTTTGTTGATTTGATGTTTAACGTCATTTTGATGACGTTAAACATCTTACATGTTTTTTTCCATCTTTTTGTACCAAAACATTTTACAGCACTTTAACGTGCTACTCTACCAAGACACTTTTCAAGTTTCTTTTTGATGTCGTACTATTCCATGACATATTTATGATGTTTTTTTAACATCTCTGTTCTCTGCCATTTTTATTTTTGCCTGGTACTTTGTGAATTTTCTGCTGACTCTCCCACACCAAAGTCCATAGAGAAAATCGGTGATTTTACATCACAGCACACAGGAGTTGTTGATCCACTTCTGCCTCCATCACTAAGTTCAAATGTCTTATTTTGTCCATTCGGCATATCAAATCCTTTATTTAGATTTACCTCAGTGACACAAAGTGACCACATGAGGCAGCAGTAGACCAGCAGCTCCTGTGTCCCTGTGAGCTAAAATCACTGATTTTCTCTGTGGACTTTGGTGTGGGGGAGTGAGTGGTTTACAAAGTTGAGTTTCCAGGCGCTCACAGCAAAGTCAGCTCCGACTGCGTCACTACTGTCCCCTCAAATTAAGAACGAGCGAGGGGCGGCAGTGCAGACTCCAGGCCGATTCGTTCCCAGGAAAAGAAAGAATGGGCACGATTCCGCCTCGTCTTCCTCACCTGATGAAGGTCTTGAAGGCAGCGCTCTGCGGGTTGATGCACAGCGGAACACGTTTACCCTGCTGGTGCTCTGTGATGAAGCGGTGGATCAACTCTGACAGAGGACAGAGAGGAAAACTTTACCAACACAGACACAGAGGACGCAGCTACAGCGACGGCTGCGAGCCGCCTTCACCTGAATGATTACAGAGGGAGGAAACGGTTCACATCGCACGTGACAAACTTGAACACATCGTCTACATCTGGGAGGTTTATTTTAAAAGGTGCCACATGGGGGCGCTGCAACTTGACCTGATAACAATTATTATTTAAGATTCTTGTTTTCACATGATTCCCTTCTGCCATGATTTTTGAAACAAAGTTAAAATGTTTTCTGTGTGTTTTAGAGTCAGTAAAAGGTTAATTTGATGGTTTTTTTTAAAGTTATTTACATTAAATAATTTTTCTCACAATCGTGAAAGGAAATTTTTCTTCGACACATAGTAATTAGCAACAACATGCAACTGAGAAAGACCTGCGGTTAAAGCTCCGCCCCCAAAACGCAAGTACATTCCAGTAATATTGTAAATTACAATGATTTCCTTCAGGATAAAGGTTAGCGATAGCAGCGTCACCCAAACTCACTCTTCCAACCTTTTTTTAGTTTTTCTTTTTTCAATTTTTTATATTTTAAAGCAAATTATGACAATAATGTTGTGAATTATTTTACCCGGGATAATCATGAAAAACAATCAGCACCAGCAGACACTCTTCCATAGAATGTGACCTAAACATTCCGCCCCTTCCTATTCCACCTGGTTTAGGCCCCGCCCCCAAAACCCTGGACACCCCTTCTTCTTGTTTTGGTCATGTTGCTTATAAAAGGGTTGGGTAACCAGGTGGTCGTAACCAGGTGGTCAAACCTTTTCCCTGCCACACAGACAGCAGACTGTTCTCGTAGCTGTGGCTGAACGGACGCTCGGCCACCGGCTCAAAGTCCCGCGTGTAAACTCGTCCGCTGGGAACGGAGTAGCAGCACTGACACATGCAGGTGTGGTAACGCAGACGCCCTTCGTCCAGGTACGGGTGGGAGAGGGCGTCGCTGCCCGAAATCCTTTTAGCCTGGAGGAGGAGGAGGAGGGAGAGGAGGGAGAGGAGGAAGAGGAGGGAGAGGAAGAGGAGGGAGAGGAGGGAGAGGAGGAAGAGGAGGGAGAGGAGCTGCCGTTAACACTTTTCTCATTTACCTCAGAGCATTTCCACAGAAATGACCTGAGGAAAAGCTTTACCTGGGTATTTAGCGAGTAATCAGATCTTTCTAGTGACTCTTTTTCAAACAACATTTCCATGAAATTTATCACCAAGAACTCATTCACCCGGGTAAAAGAGTTCCTGTTCATCTGTGTGGTTTGTGTTTCCACTTCCTCAAAGTTGTTGACGACGTACAGTCAAAACATTGAACACGTCAGTGGATCGTCTGTGTTTGTTTCATGTTCATAAAGAAGAATAAAGTGTAAAACAGTTACAGACGTGTTGTAAAGGTGCTTCAGTGAAAATCAAGCTTCAGAATAGTTTTGGCTGACATCACTGTGAGCTGCATCAGCCAGAGAACAGCAGCAGCGTGTGTGTTCTTGTACTTGCTGCAGAGTGAGAACCAAAATTTGTATAAACACCTACAAAGTGAGGACATTTTGTCAAAGTGAGGACATTTTGTCTGGTCCTCACTTCTTTAAAAGGCTTTTTCAGGGTTAAGACCTGGTTTTAGGGTTAGGCATCTAGTTGTGATGGTTAAGGTTAGGGTAAGGGGCTGGAGAATGTATTATGTCTATGAGGGTCCTCACTATGATAGAAGCACAAACACGTGTGTGTTTGTAACCCCCCCTATTTAAACAATGTTTATCATCATGGTATTGAAAACTGCTGTAAGCTGCTGTAAACTGCTGTAAGCTGGTGTAAGATGGCGTAAGATGGCGTAAGATGGCGTAAGATGGCGTAAGCTGGCGTAAGATGGCGTAAGATGGCGTAAGATGGCGTAAGCTGGCGTAAGATGGCGTAAGATGGTATAAGATGGTATAAGATGGTGTAAGATGGTATAAGATGGTATAAGATGGTGTAAGATGGCGTAAGATGGCGTAAGATGGCGTAAGATGGCGTAAGATGGCGTAAGCTGGCGTAAGCTGGCGTAAGATGGCGTAAGATGGCGTAAGATGGCGTAAGATGGCGTAAGATGGTGTAAGCTGGCGTAAGATGGCGTAAGCTGGCGTAAGATGGCGTAAGATGGCGTAAGATGGCGTAAGCTGGTGTAAGATGGTGTAAGCTGGCGTAAGATGGCGTAAGATGGTATAAGATGGTATAAGATGGTGTAAGATGGTATAAGATGGCGTAAGATGGCGTAAGATGGTGTAAGCTGGCGTAAGATGGCGTAAGCTGGCGTAAGATGGCGTAAGCTGGCGTAAGATGGCGTAAGATGGCGTAAGATGGTGTAAGATGGTGTAAGATGGCGTAAGATGGTGTAAGATGGTGTAAGCTGGCGTAAGATGGCGTAAGATGGTGTAAGATGGCGTAAGATGGTGTAAGATGGTGTAAGCTGGCGTAAGATGGCGTAAGATGGCGTAAGATGGCGTAAGATGGCGTAAGATGGCGTAAGATGGCGTAAGATGG
>JAFBJR010000206.1:153165-180136 GCA_016785285.1 Brachirus orientalis | reverse complement strand
AAGATGGCGCGTAAGATGGCGTAAGATGGCGTAAGATGGCGTAAGATGGCGTAAGCTGGCGTAAGATGGCGTAAGATGGTATAAGATGGTGTAAGATGGTGTAAGATGGCGTAAGATGGTATAAGATGGTGTAAGATGGGGTAAGATGGGGTAAGATGGCGTAAGATGGCGTAAGCTGGCGTAAGCTGGCGTAAGATGGCGTAAGATGGTATAAGATGGTATAAGATGGTATAAGATGGTGTAAGATGGGGTAAGATGGCGTAAGCTGGCGTAAGATGGCGTAAGATGGCGTAAGATGGCGTAAGATGGCATAAGATGGTATAAGATGGTATAAGATGGTGTAAGATGGCGTAAGATGGCGTAAGATGGGGTAAGATGGTGTAAGATGGCGTAAGATGGCGTAAGCTGGCGTAAGCTGGTGTAAGATGGTGTAAGCTGGTGTAAGATGGTGTAAGCTGGTGTAAGCTGGCGTAAGATGGCGTAAGATGGTGTAAGATGGCGTAAGATGGCGTAAGATGGTGTAAGATGGCGTAAGATGGTGTAAGCTGGTGTAAGATGGTGTAAGCTGGTGTAAGCTGGCGTAAGATGGCGTAAGATGGTATAACATGGTGTAAGATGGCGTAAGATGGCGTAAGATGGCGTAAGATGGCGTAAGATGGTGTAAGATGGCGTAAGATGGTGTAAGCTGGTGTAAGATGGTGTAAGATGGTGTAAGCTGGCGTAAGATGGTGTAAGCTGGTGTAAGCTGGCGTAAGATGGTGTAAGATGGCGTAAGATGGTGTAAGCTGGTGTAAGATGGTGTAAGATGGTGTAAGCTGGCGTAAGATGGCGTAAGATGGTGTAAGCTGGCGTAAGATGGTGTAAGCTGGTGTAAGCTGGCGTAAGATGGCGTAAGATGGTGTAAGATGGCGTAAGGTGTAAGATGGTGTAAGATGGCGTAAGATGGTGTAAGCTGCGAGTGGTGTGAAACTCACCGGATCGAAGACCAACATGCGACAGAGCAGGTGCACGGCCTCGTGTGTGGCTCCGTCCGACAGCATGTAAAGCACCGACAGTGACGGCTGAGGACGAGGACACAGAGACATCAGTCGTGTCGTTCATGAGCTTCACTTTCATGTCTCGCTGCAGTGGTCATGTATCTGTCGAGTTTTCCTTCACAATCTTCATGACGCTATCACTATACTATTTTGATAAACAATGAGTTTAAGTGGTTTTATTTTAATAATTCAAACCAGTTTCTGTGATTTTCAGCTTCTTAAATGTGAATATGTGAATAAGAAACCATAAAAACTCATTTTTGTTTGTGGGAAAATGAGAAACATCATCATTTCCAGGTTTGACAAACACTGATCAACATTTTTCAACATTTTCTGACATTGTATAAAACGTTGCCAATCCCAGCGGTGGGTGTTGACCAGCCCCCTACTGACCAGAACAGATGCCCAGGTCATTTGAGTTTGAGACCCCACGTTTGACCAGATACACCAATTGAAATATTTTACCCCCATTTAACTTGTGAGTATCTGAACTATTTAATCTGGTGTTAATCTGGGTTTTCACCAATTAAAACCCATTTAGACCTGTTCAACCTGGGTTTATACCAATTTAATCCAGAGTTTTAACTAAAGCTGCAACGATTAATTGATTATTTTAATACTATTTTGATAATAAATCAGTTTGAGTTTTTTTTTTTTTTTTTTTTTTTTTAAATCAAAACAACAGAAAACTGACACCCAATCTGTAATCTGGATTAACCGATTTAATGGAGAAAATATGAATTGGTCATGAAAATAACAGTTAGAGCATTAGATTCTTTTCCTGTTCTTAGGTTTCTTTGTAATGTGGGCAGTTTTTCCATCAGACATGGAATATTGTGAAAATATAATCTCAATTATTATGATAAAAATGATATTAGTGCAATATTTTAAATGATCTGTTTTTTGTGTTTACATTTAACGATGGTGGACTCAGTGAGAAGCGACCACGCGGTCACATACCGGTTTGTGCGGCCCCCTCAGGATGTGGGCTCGGGCTCCTTCACAGGCCGAGGCCAGCGCCGACAGAGGCGGAGTTCCCAGCAGGTCCGTGATCAGGTCCAGCTGAAGGAGGAGGAAGAAGGTCAGAGCGGAAAACTCAACATCAAAATAAGAAATTTGACACAACACAAGGTTCATTTTACCGAGGGCTGAGTAGAGGCATAAAGGGACAGAAAATTCCTGGTAAATTTCCATGGGAACTTTAGTGTGCAAATTTTGGAAATACTTTAAATTGGACACTTTCCATGGAAAGAACTGAGAATTCATTTTGGATCATTTAAAGAAACTGTGTCAAATAAAAATATAAACCTAAGCACATTCATCTGTGAGCACAACTTTACCGATGATTTTGTCCACAAAAGTGAAAAGTGACAAAAGCCGATATATATTGATCGATATCAGATCAATATATTTGAACAACCTTGATCCGGTCTCACCTGCTGGATCGGACTCTGAGCCTGGAAGAGGATTCGACGTCCCAGCAGCTCTGCGAAGATGCAGCCAACTGACCAGACGTCGATGGCCGAGCCGTAGTGTCGACAGCCCATCAGCACCTCAGGAGCTCTGTAGTACTGAGTCACCACCTCCTGAGTCATGTGACGCGACGGGTCGGGCTCCTCCACCCGCGCCAACCCGAAATCGCAAATCTGACCACAGACCAAAGACCAAAGGTGGAGGATGTTGCAGCTCGATCCAGAGGGCGTGGACCATGACACGTGACACGCATGTCCACCTCCAACCAACCAACCAACCAACCAACCAACCACACAACACGCATGTCCACCTCCAACCAACCAACCAACCAACCAACCACACAACACACATGTCCACCTCAATCAACCAACCAACCAACCACACAACACGCATGTCCACCTCAAACCAACCAACCAACCAACCAACCACGCAACACACATGTCCACCTTCAACCAACCAACCAACCAACCAACCAACACACATGTCCACCTCAAACCAACCAACCAACCAACCACACAACACACATGTCCACCTCAAACCAACCAACCAACCAACCACACAACACACATGTCCACCTTCAACCAACCAACCAACCACGCAACACACATGTCCACCTCAAACCTACCAACCATCCAACCACACAACACACATGTCCACCTTCAACCAACCATCCAACCACACAACACACATGTCCACCTTCAACCAACCAACCAACCAACCACGCAACACACATGTCCACCTTCAACCAACCAACCAACACACATGTCCACCTCAAACCTACCAACCAACCAACCACACAACACACATGTCCACCTCCAACCAACCAACCAACCAACCAACCACGCAACACACATGTCCACCTCAAACCAACCAACCAACCAACCACACAACACGCATGTCCACCTTCAACCAACCAACCAACCAAGCAACACACATGTCCACCTTCAACCAACCATCCAACCACACAACACACATGTCCACCTTCAACCAACCATCCAACCACACAACACACATGTCCACCTTCAACCAACCAACCATCCAACCACACAACACACACGTCCACCTCCATCCAACCATATGACACACGACAGAGTTTGCCTGTTTACCTTGAGCAGACAGTTGCTGTTGACCAGCAGGTTTCCAGGTTTGATGTCTCTGTGCAGGATGCCAGCAGAGTGCAGGTACTTCAGACCTGAAGGAGAAAAGTCTAACTGTCACATCTGCGTCACGTCACAAAACCCTGTTCACACCTGGAATCCGCTTCATCGACCATAAAAGTGAGAAAAACACCCGAGGACGCCGGGTGATGTAACCACGCAGATCGTTCAGGAGAATCCGCTAAAATCATGTCGGCCTTTTCTCCACAAGGAAACCAGTGTTTTAGGAGAAATGAAGCCCTATTTTTGGACAACGGGTCGATAACAAACCATACAATAGTTCAATACAAAGCTCCACCTCACTATTGTTCTTACATTCACTGTCACTTCTCTTCGTCTTCTTCCTGTGGTTGTTTGGTCCTTTTCTATTTATTCTTATTTCCTGTGTTGACCTGACTTTCCTTCTGTCTCTGTTTCTCTGATTGTTTACATTGTAGCTGTGTAACCATGTGCAAGCGTGTACCGAACAAATTTTCTGGTACATGCGTGTAGATTTATATTGTTTGGCTTCCGTTTTGTTTCCCGTGCTCCTACAGTGACGCATCATTCGTATTGTGACAGTTAAATTGGACAAAAAATGTGCACAATCCAATTCATGCAAACTTTTTAAGAAGAAAATATACACTTTAATAATTTAAACCGAACCATGGCTTGTGTATTGAGCAGTTCGGTTCCTTGCGGTTGCGAAGTATGTTCGTCTTCACTTGTGCTTTTTGGATTTTTCCATAAAAACACCAAAGAACACACGCCCGACCAAACCTAAACATCTGTGGCACAATCCTAAAAACAAGGGATTTAACTGGTGCTGACCAAAGAACCGCCTCAGGAAGCAGCCGCTCACCTCGGAGGATCTGGTAGAGGAAGACCTTGATGTGGTCGGTGGTGAGAGGCTGCGGAGACACGATGACTTTGTGGAGGTCGCTCTGCATCAGCTCTGTGATGACATAGCTGCAGGACAGTCTCTGTCAAGGAAAAACCACGACTCGCTCGTTCACAGACCGACCTCCACCTACACACTGGTCTCACTTTCAGTGAGGACACTTTGTCCACAAGAAGAAACATCAATTACAGCTGCAACTAACCGTGGCGTCAAGTAAACATCTTCCCCCGGGTGAAAGTGTCGTGACGAGAAGCTAAATTAAGCTTTAAAACCAGGACAAAGGGATGATGAATGAAGAGAAACTGGGACACATGATGAGTGAGAAGACGGCAGACGTGTCGTCATCATATTGTAATGGATTTGCTTATTGTGAACAAGGATACATTTCCTCAAAGCAGTCGATTTGCGGCGGCTGTAAAATGTCCAGAGCTGATAAAACCTGTTCAGAAAGAGCAAAAGACATAATGAATAATTAATAGATAATGACAATAAATGAATCAAAGTTGTCGTGCATGTCGTTACGTTGTCGTGTTTGAAGAAGCACAGCATCCTCAGCTCTCTGAAGACCCTCTTACAGGAGACCAGGTTCTGGAAGACGTTGGGCATCTTCTTCAGCGCCACCTTCCGTCCATCTCTTGGGTCAGTCACTGACCTACAAACATCACAAGTGGAGATGACCCATTTGTTCCCATTCAGTATTTCACTGTGACGCACTTTTACAAAAATGTTATTTATTTACTGGAGAACTACTCACCACACGACACCAAACGCCCCGTACCCGATGGGCCGGTCCGGCTCCATCTCCGCGGGGCTGGGCACCTCGCTGGCCGGGTTGCTGTACGGCTGAGGCACCGCCGCTCCACCACCGGTGCTTCCACCGAGAGCGGTGGGGTGACGAGGGGTTCCGGCCGGCGCGGTGGGTGCGGTCAGACACGGCGTGGCGCTGAGTCCAGTGGAGGGGGCTCCGCAGGAGGAGTTGACGCAGAAATACTTGTGGCCCAGCTCAGAACCCGGGAACAGGTCTCCACAGACGTTCTGTCGACCCGCACCGTGAAACGCCATCCCACCTCCCACCACCGACCCCCAAACAGTCTGCGTCGACTGGACGGGACCAGGCTGCTGCTGCTGCTGCTGTTTGGCTAGGCGTGGAGGAAATGCCAACCTTCACTCAGCATGACCCACTATCACCGTCATCACCATCATCATCCTCACCTGTGTGTGTAAAGACAACGTGACTTTATACCAGTCTAAAGTTTGGACACAGTGGTTCAATATAGATTTTATATTATTCGTCCTGAAAACATGTTAACTCTGAACGAACAGGTATGGAATTATGTCGTAAACCAAAAAGTGTTAAAGAAACCAAAAAGTGTTTTCGATTCTTCAGTGGATGACAGCTCTGCTCACTCTTGACCTTCTCTCAGGCTCACGAGGTCGTCATGGTTTTCCAACACACACGACATTTTGTACGCCGCCTTTGAGACAAAAAACTACAGACTTTTTAGGATATCATTTCTTAACTGATATTATGTATGAAAAAAAGGATCACTCACGTTTCAGTCCACTAGATGGCGCCAAGTGCTCACTATTACAGCGCTAGCTTTTGTGAGTTTAACGCAATATATGATGTCACGTATATTGAACACTCAGTATTTTGCAATATCGTGATAATATCATGACTTAAATATCTCGATATCATACTGTGATGATTGTTACCGCTAGAATGTGAAACAAACTGCTATCGCAATATTCCTGATGTAGCAATGACAGATATTATACAGAATTTCAAAATAAAAGTCTCCGTGTTGACATGGAATGGTATTTTGCTCATGATGATAATGTGATGCAAAACTAATCTATTACTAACAATAAAAATATTAAGTAGCAAGCCACATGAAATCTGCTCTACGTGGCATTTAACGCACAAAAACACTGTAGTGACAGATTACAACTTAAAAAGCACTACAGAAGTCCTACCATCGTACAGAAGTCCCACCATTGTACAGAAGTCCTACCATCGTACAGAAGTCCTACCATCAGTCTTACCATCGTACAGAAGTCCTACCATCCGTCACTCACACGTCAGTCACGTGGGATTTGATGTCACTGCAGCACATTTGTGTGACCAGTGAGCAAAACCACACCGTTTTTATTTGCTTTTCTTTATCTATTGCATGTTTTGTGCAGACTGTAAAATTCTACTTGAGCTAAACTGTTTTCCAGACTTTTCCCAAGACGCTCACACAACATTCCAGACTTTAAGGTCTGGAAAACAGCTTTTCAAAAATAGACTTTCAAAACCTGCACGACCTGCATGGCACAACTTCGCATCGGAATTAAATAGATATGGTTAAAATATCGTTATCGTGAGTTTCCCTGCAGTATCGTGAAGACATGAGATCGTGAATGTGGGACGCAGTTCACACAGTTACCTTTGTGTGGCTCTTACCCGGTCAGTGGAGCTGCTCGGTTCACTCAGCTAGCAGCTAACGGCTAACAGCTACCGATCGTCGGCGACGACTCCAAATCCTGCAAAAACAAACGTGAAAACGCGGCGATGAACCCAGTTGTTCGGTCCGATGACGAAACTTCATTCACACGAACATATGCATTCGTGATACTGTCATTGTTTTTGCTTTATTTTCCCTGTACACACATCGCACCGTGCAGCAGCTAGCTCCCCCGCTAACCCAGCTGTTTAAGCTAACAGGCTGAAGCCCCGCTGTCCGTGACCCACATTCAAACATTCGGTGCTTTACAGTGAAAACCAAACTAAATCAAAGGGAACCAGACTTACAAAACCCAACGCGGTCAAATCGACGACTTCGCGGCACAAAAACAGCGCATGGACGCCCGTCACCGGAGCTCCTGCCCCGGCTCCTGGAGCTAGCCGGATCGTTAGCCACCAGCTAGCTGTCCATCGCGTCACAAACTACGGCCGCAGAGACGCCACCTGGACGCGGTTTACGGCGTTCTATCTTTTCTGGATCGAGTCTGCTCCACTCGGTGCTTTCAACAGCCAACGTTCCAGTGAAGGTTCATGTAAAGCAGCCGCGCTCCCGGTCACCGTTACGGCGGCAGCAGCTGGAGCTAACAGGCTAGCCTGTAGTGGAGGAGGAGGGGGAGGAGCCAGAGAGGCGGTGGGGGAGGGTCGACGCTCTTCACCCCGCTGTAAACAAAGCTAACGGTCGGTGACAAGAGGATGTTCCATCTGAGGAACAAATAAATCAATAAAAATAATAATTAAAAAAATTTAAAAAAACAAACTGTCGTGTAGGGGCGCTGCTACATGGTGGACAGATTTTTTTCACGGGGGCTCAAACTTCATGGCCCCCCCCCCCAAAAAAAATCAGAAACTGAAGAATCTGGTTACAATTTTTGAAATATTAATTAATAAATATTGTTTTATAAGGTCATTTCTGTTTACACAGAAACAGGTGTAGACGAATATACATACTTTTTAAAAGTCATATTGGCTTTTTAATCCACAAGGAAAAGGCATTTTGAGGCGTGAAAACCTGGAAAGGCCAGACTTGTGTTTCTGTGTAGACGGAATCCTCGACCTCGTCTGTATTTATATAAGGCTACGCTACAGTTCTGCCATTCACCCGTTCACTCACACTTTCAAGCAGAACAACCATGTGCAGAGCTTTTTTCTGTCACTCATTCTTCACACGTTACAGGTACACCAGTTATTTTTGTATTGTATTGATTAATCAGTTATTGATTACCAAATTAATCATCAACTATTATAATTAATTCATTGGCTTTTTTTTTAAGAATTTAAACAAATTTTCAAATTTTTCAGCTTCTTAAATGTGAATATTTTCTGGTTTCTTTGCTCCAAATAAAGAAATCATTAAAACGGAAGCATTTTGATTTATATGATCAATATCTTCTGACATTTTATAGACTAAGCAAATACTCGATTAATCAAAATGAATCAATTGTGAAAATAATCGTTACATTGCGGCCCTAAACTTTGGAGAGAGAATAATCTTCTCCATGTGACAGAAGTAGCTAGTGCTGGAACTGTATCAAGGTGAAAATGAAAAGACTTCTCAGACACACATGACGTTCATTTCACTGTAGAAATCCACACATGCATTTCACCGCCTTTTAATACAGTAGCAACGAGGCGCTACGCACTATGCGTCAAGTACAATCAATATGCACAGCCACAGAAGAATGTGTCACCATGGTAACTACGAATTACAAATCAGCATCAAGTAAGAACAAAGATTCTATGAAGCAGAGAAGTTATGCACATTCAGTGTTCACGTGGGAATATACACAAATAACCAGGCTGCGTTCCAGTTACACCGGAACTCGGAACTGGGGGAAACATCATCCCCGACTTCACCGCGTTCCATTTGAGACGTCAGAAATACCAACGTGACTCGGGCGAGTCGCTAACAACGGTAGCATGTGGAATGTCTTTGTTTAAAAATTAAAACAGAACATGTACAACTAATTTATTGTGAAACAAATACGACATTGATGTTAAAGGTCGAACGAGTGGCAGCCATCTTAGAATCCTAACTCGGGGTACGTGAGGCCGCTCCAAGTCTCAAGTCCAGTCCAGTTCAGTTCCTGTGTAAGGAATATTCCTTGACATTGAAATTCCGAGTTCCGACTACAAATGGAATGCAGCTGTACTGTAACACGGCTGTGAAGAAGCTCCACCCCCCACCGATACCGCTTTCTTCTGTTTCTGCAGCTGTCGCATGAAAACGCTCCAGAGGTGTTCCACAGGATTTCAGGGCCTCGGGCAGAACCTGAACCTGAACCTGAATGGTCGTGTTGTTAACACAAACGTAGCACCAACATAGCTACAATTAAAAACTGAACAGTACCGTGTGTACGACTGATTTACTGTGAAACAAATACGACAGAAGTGAAATAAAGGTTAAAAGCTAACAGTGTCTGAACGAGTGGCAGCCATCTTGGAATCCTAACTTGGGTTATGTGAGGTTGATGCAAGGTTGATCCGAGGTTCTGAGATCTTGGAAAATCTTAGGGACCGTCCACACGGAAACGGGTTTAAGTGAATACGCAGAAGTTTTTTATTGTATCGTATGTCACTGTCTCGCCTCTGTCCTGTGTTTGACAGCGTTAAAGTTAAAAGACACTAGATAAGATTTCACTAGAGTCACATTATTAATCACAAACATACATTGCCTGATCCAGGTGTGGAAGTGTGACGTTTATGCAAAACCAGAAGAAAACAGGAAGAGGGCGGAGACTTTCCCACAGCCTTGATCGTCGTTTGCCTTTAATCACCTCTGGAAAAGTGTATATACATGACGTCTGCAGGAGGCGCTGCTCTGCAGGCTCTGACCAAAGCAAACTGGAGTCATGTTCTGTCATAAATTAGAAATGAAAGAGAGACTGAGGTTTCTTCATCAGAACAAAACACCAACATCATGGAATATACTGAAACAAAAGAAAATGTAAAAACATCCAACAATTTTACAAAACCATGATAGGCTGCGCAGGTTAGGAAAACAAATCATCAGGATCAAATAGAAACAATTGATTGCAAAGCCATGTCGATAAAAATACACATTAATCTCCCTCCTAAAATGAATAATTCAGGTTTTATTTGAGGGTGGGGCATATGGTTGTGAGCGCCCCCTGGACCCAGAACAGGAATATAAAAGACCAGCTCATTCTCTGTGAAAACGTGTCTGTAGGTGGAGACTGTTTTAACCACACATCCAAAGATTCCCCTCATCTACGTCAGTTCTCTATGGACTTTGGTGTGTTAGAAAAACAGATTTTAGCCCTTTAACAAAAGACGTGTGTTATAAAATCAACGTCACCTTCAGTCTACAGTATCTTCAGAACATGTTCACGTCTTTATCTCACTGTCAGACAGACTTTTCCAACAGGAAAGTGACGTTTGTAAACCACTCACTCTCCCACACCAAAGTCCATAGAGAAAATCAGTGATTTTAGCTCACAGGGACACAGGAGTTGTTGATCCACTGCTGCCTCGTGTGGTCACTTTGTGTCACTGATTTAAATCTAAATTAATATTTTCAAATGCCGAAGAGACAAAATAAGACATTTGAACTTAGTGATGGAGGCAGCAGTAGACCAGCAGCTCCTGTGTCCCTGTGAGCTAAAATCACTGATTTTCTCTATGGACTTTGGTGTGGGAGAGTGAGTGGTTTACAAACTTCAGTTTCCTGTTGGAAAAGTCTGTCTAACAGTGAGATAAAGACGTGAACATGTTCTGAAGACATCGTAGTCTTAGATTTTAAAAGCGGAGTCTTTGGTAAAGTGGCTAAAATCAGTTTACGTCTCTGCTGTCACACTGGGGGGCGCTCACAGCACAGTCAGCAGTGAGTGTGTGTCAACACCTCAGACAACAGTTACAAATAAACCTGAACTATTCCTCTAGTGAATGAAAAGTTTCCCTGGCTTCGACTCGTCTGGTGCAGTCTCCAACGTCTACGGTTAGGTGACATGTGACCCTCGGGGTTGGAGGCAGGTTGATGGAGCAGGACTCGTCGTCTTGTTGAGAAGATCTACATTTCTGTGTGTCATGATGAGGAAGAGTCTGGAAGAAGTCAAACAAACAAACATCAGTGAACTCTGACCTGACACTGACCATGGCAAAACAGTAGGTGGCGTCGTAACAAACAAGGGAGACAATCACCTAAATAACTGAATTTCTTTCTTGCACAAAATCATTTAGGGCCACTTTAATTTGAACTTGAATTTAATTCATAAGCGTTCAAGGATTTCAAGGACCTGTGGGAACTCTGTGTGTTTCACAGTAAAGTCTGTTCCGCACCAGAAGATCTTTAAACCTGGCTTGATTTAAAAATCAAGTGGGAAACCACCAATGTTCTAACTGATTTTCATCAGATTTAATCCTGAGAAAACACAGAATAGACCAGTGGTGCCCAACTTGGGGCCCACGGGCCACATTTTGCCCGGGCTTCTTTTTATTTTGGCCCGTCTGATTTTTCCCGTCTGTCTGCCAGAAACTGGGAATTTCTGACCTAACAACTGCCAAGGCTTAGCTGCAGTTCACATTCTGACCACAGTCTTATACGGGGGCGCTGTTGAGTTCCCTGCTCATGACTCAGTCTAATTTCATATTCAGTCTTCAGTAAATTCCCTCTGCTTTCATAAGTCAGATCATCCAACTGTTGTTTAAAAAGGACATGTGTTATTGCTTTATTCACATTTTTAGTTAATTTTATGGTAAATCTAATTTTATATTTAGTCTAAAGTACATTCCTACTTGTTACACACAAGGACCGTGCAAATGTTTTTACCTGTTAAAATAAGCTGTCTGCATCTGTCATCTGATTAAATTAATAAAAAGGTGCAGTAAACATAAAAAAGAAGTGTCTAATTTGAGTTTAATGATAATCTTATATAAAGAATATGACACATTTCAATAAAATGTAAAGTGACGTAATGTGATCTGTTTTTGGCCCATTATGGGGAAGAATTTGGATAGACCTGGACTGGACCATCCGGTCCAGATGCAGGACTTGGTTTTTCATCAAACCATTCCTGGGATTTTGGATCTCACAGAAAGTCACGTGACTGAACGTGACTTCAGAGTGTAAACCGACGTTGGTGTCGTCCGTTAGTCGTTATGTGTGCGATGTTTTGTGCTGACAAAAACAGAACCATCTTGGTTTGTTGCGGCTCTAAACAAACGTTTCTGCTGTTCATAATTATGATTTGAAATCGGGAAGACTTTGATGCGTCCAATGACGTTAAAATCCCCCATTTTTAATCCCTGACACTGAAGGATAATTTGGCCAGATAATCTCTTCAAACCAGCCTGAGATCAGAACTCCCCAAGGTCTGTCAGACGGACCAGACCGGGACCAAAATCCGGTCAATTATCCCCTAGCGTGGGGCGGGGCTAAAATGTTGTCTGTGTCACAAACAACCATGCAGAGCATTTTTAGCGACTGCTGTTGCTAACAGTGGCTAACAATGGAGACACACTCGTGCTTCCGAACTGGAATGACACTTCCGACGTCCGGAAGTGGCTCGCAGCAGAGCAGACACAGATGATTGGTTCACGCACCTGGTATGGCAGCTGTTCAGTCCCCTCCTACACCAGTCCTCCTTCAACCCCGCCCCCCTCCCACCCCCAGCCCCGCCCCCCTCCACGCTGCAGTGTGCTAACTGTGAGGCTGGGGGGCGATACTGGAGCAGTCAGTAACCAGCAGTCCCACTGAGCTGGCAGCACTGGACACGGTGACGGCCACGCTGGTGCCGCCCACGGGGCCCGAGCTCGTCGGGTCGGTGCCTGGTTCGCCCTGGTTGGCGTGGGTGCCCATGTGACCCTGGAGCTGCGTGGCCGTCTTACACTGTACACCACAAAGCTGGCAGAGCAGCACGCCGCCGGCCCCCGTCCCGCCGAAGGCACCGCGCCCCCCGCCGCTCTCCTTCCACTCCTGACCGTGATGTTTCTGAGCGTGAACACGCAAGTAAGTGAGGGTGGTGAAGCCTGCAACACACACATGCACACGTGCACATGTGCACACACGTGCACACACACAGACACGACATGAAAAACTAAATTACACCACTGAACAAAAGAGTCATGTCATAAAATCTGTCAGTTTAAGTCTACGATGTTTACGGAACATGTTCACGTCTTTATCTCACTGTTAGACAGACTTTTCCAACAGGAAAGTGTTTGTAAACCACTCACTCTCCCACGCCAAAGTCCATAGAGAAAATCAGTGATTTTAGCTCACAGGGACACAGGAGCTGCTGGTCTACTGCTGCCTCCATCACTAAGTTCAAATGTCTTATTTTAGTAAATTCAGCATTTGAAATCATTTGTTTAGATTTAAATCAATGACACAAAGTGACCACACGAGGCAGCAGTGGATCAACAGCTCCTGTGTCCCTGTGAGCTAAAATCACTGATTTTCTCTATGGACTTTGGCGTGGGAGAGTGAGTGGTTTACAAACTTCACTTTCCTGCTGGAAAAGTCTGTCTAACAGCGAGATAAAGACGTGAACACGTTCTTATGATATTGTCGACTGAAAACTGACATCTGAGTGTCTTCATAAGTGGATAAAATCTGTCTTTCCTTTGTGCTTTCACTCAGAGCGAGTGTAGCAGTGCACAGTGAAGTCCCACGTATCAAAACCTCATCCAAACCACACTTTTAAAAAAGCAAACTATCCCTTTAATGTCCCGACTGTGGAGGTGTGCTGGTGCGGCTGCAGTGACTCACTGCGGTTGCACAGGTGACAGGCGTGGTGCTGTGATTGGTTGTGGACCCTCATGTGGTCAGTGATGTACGCGGCGGACAGGAGCTTCCCGCAGATGTGGCACGGCACCTTCTCCTCGTGACGGATCAGGTGAGCTCGGAGACGATCACGCGTGGCAAACGCCGACGTGCACGTCTGAGGGAAACACGTGGGATTATATCAGTGACAACATTCAAACCGGGGCTGGATAATTCAGGGATTAGCTAATCTGATAGTGACATTATCAACCCAATATTGGCAGAACTCGCTACAGCCATGGTTCTCAACCTGTGGTACATGAAATACTGTTCGACTGTGTCATTTTGACCCAAATGTGTAGAAAAAGAAACAAATAACAAAACACTTAAATAAATTCAATTAAAATAATTTGAGTCATTTAATCTATCTACACCAGTGTGTGAAGTCTATGTGAGGAAGAGGAGGATGATGATGAATAAATCTGATTTTTACACCTAAATACGAGCTACAACTAATGATTTATTTCATAATTGATTAATCCAGTACTTGTTTTGTTCATAAAACGTCAGAACATGTTGATCAGTGTTTGTCAAACCTGGAAATGATGACGTTCTCAAATGTCTTAAAATGATTCAGTTTGAATGGTTTCTTTATTTGGAGCAAAGAAACCAGAAAATATCCACATTTAAGAAGCTGAAACATCACACAAACTGGTTGATTCAGTGATTATTAAAATACTTGACTATTAGTTGAGATGGATGGTTTTATGAAATGTTTTGTTTCTTTGAAAACCTGCTTGATGTATTTAAATGTTCATTATGTTTCACTTGTTTTCATTAAACTGTCATATTTTATTATTAGATGGAGGAAAAAAATGATTGAGCAAACAGCTACACTGGTGGACCTTCATCATCATCATCATCATCATCATGCTGCTGCTGCAGTGTGTGCGACGCTGTGATTGGTCGAACAGACAGGTGAAGTGGTGAAGGTGAAGGTGTTACCGTGCATTTGAAGGGTCTCTCTGTCGAGTGAACCTGTCGAACATGACTGTTGAGGTGATCTGGTCTGAAAACACACAAAAACAACACACTGGTCATGTGTGTGTGCGTGTGCGTGTGTGTGTGTGTGTGCGTGTGTGTGTGCGCGCGTGCGTGTGCGTGTGCGTGATCTGCATTCAACCATAATCAGCTCCTGAGTCAAACAACTGTTTTTAGGCTGAATTATGACACAGAGGAGGAAGAAGAATAAAACTAGTGATTTTAGCTCACAGGGACACAGGAGCTGCTGGTCTACTGCTGCCTCGTGTGGTCACTTTGTGTCACTGAGGTAAATCTGAATAAAAGATTTCAAACACTGAATTTGACAAAATAAGACATTTGAACGACCTGTCCAGGGTGTGACCCTGCCTCTTGCCCTATGTCAGCTGGAGTTAGGCACCAGCCCCCCCCGACCCCTAGTGGATAAAGCGGTAGAAAATGAGTGAGTGAGTGAAGACATTTGAACTTAGTGATGGAGGCAGCAGTGGATCAACAACTCCTGTGTCCCTGTGAGCTAAAATCACTGATTTTCTCTATGGACTTTGGTGTGGGAGAGTGAGTGGTTTACAAACTTCACTTTCCTGTTGGAAAAGTCTGTCTAACAGTGAGACAAAGACGCGAACATGTTCTGAAGACATTGTAGACTTAAACTGATGTAGATGTTAGTTGTTTTTTTTTGTTGAGTGGCTAAAATGTGTTTTCCATGGCGGCCATGTGTTCACATGTGTTCAGACTGTACAGCACAGTCCAAAATATCCATTTATGTTCAGTTAGCGTCTCCCTTCACTGTTCAGTATTAACTCATGAATAACACACTTTTGTAGCATGGACCAAATCGGTCAGACACATTTTTAAAAACTGAACTTTTCACCCCATATGCTGTTAAAGCAGAGGCAGGTTTCTCTAATCCAGACCTGGAGAAGGCCTTGGCGCAGTGAGGACAGATGTAGGGTTTCTCCACGCCGCCCTGGTGCGAGCGCACGTGATAGCTCATCCGGTCCTTCCTCTTGAAGCGCTGCTGACAGATGGGGCAGGAGTATGGCTTCTCATCCGAGTGCGAGAGCCGGTGCCGGTTCAGGTGATAGACGTCTCTGAAGGCCTTTCCACACGCCTCACACGCGTGGTTCTTCCTCACCTGGTTGGTGTTGGGATTGGGATTCTGTGGAGGAGGAGGAAGAGGAGGAAGAGGAGGAAGAGGAGGAGGAGAAGAAGAAGAAGAAGAAGAAGACGTTCTTTTCATAAAACAAACTGGTCTACAATTAAAAATGAACAGAGGCATTTTCTTCAAATCCTTATCCTCATCCAGAACCAGTTTCCCTTCAACTCATGTGACGTCTGCTTGATGTTTACGTTTAACGAAACCTCGGAAACGTTACAGACTGAACCTTTAATGAACGACTGAATGAATAAAAAGTGGAACAGTCCTTTACCGGCTCCAGTAAACCCACCTGCTCCATGGACCCGACAACAACCACAGCTGCCTGGATGGGTTGCTGTGGTGCAGCCATGGTTACAGTTGCCGGGGCGATGGATACGGAGACCGGCTGAGTGTCCTGGCTGTCATGAAGACCAGGTTGGGGGGCGGAGTCTGCGGCGGCGGTGGTGGGGGGAGGGGGCGGGGCCTGCGGGGGCAGGGCCTGCGGGGGCAGGGCGAGGTGGAGCAGGGACAGCGGGACCGTCTGCTTCTTGGCTCCGTCGTCCTTCTCTCGGGCGGCCCGGTCCTTCATCCGGACGCCCGTGTGGACCGACTGGTGGCGCCGCAGGTTGTAGCTGTTCTTGAACTCCTTGTTGCAGGTGGAACAGATGTGAGCCGGACGGGTCGGCTTCACCGGAGCTTTGACTGTCGGACGACACGTGGTCACCATCATCATCATCATCATCATCAAGTTCTTCAATCACACTCAAACATTTCCATGTGATGTCATTAGTTTGACTTTTTTCCTCAAAAGTTTGATTTTTTTTCCTCTAAATTCTGACTTTAATCTTTTAATGTCAGAATTCTACTTTAGTTTTTTTCTCTAAATTCTGACTTAGAAACAGAATTCTACTTTTTTTCCCCTTAAATTCATTCTTTATCTCAGAGTTTGACATTTTTCCTTCAGAATCCTGCCTTTAGGAAAATGGTTTTCCATTAAAAGGTCACATGTGGCTCTAATGGTCTTGTGTAGAGGTTTAATTATGATGAAAACTTCCTTCACTATGGATCTACATTCTGCTGCTGATGATGTTGTAGCGCCACCATCAGGGCAGCTGTGTGATAATAGCCACGCCCCCTCGCCCCTTCTCACCAGGGATTGGCTCCTCACTCAGGGCGGCAGTGTCGACGGTGGACGGCGGCGCCACCATGTGTTCTGCCGCAGGACTCTGAGCCGAGTCCGTCAGCTCGGGCAGCAGCTCCGACTGAAGGGGCGTGTCAGACTGGGTCTGAGTGGGCGGAGTCTGTCAAAGCAAACAAACAAACAGGTTCAATGAGTTTTGGAGCTGCTAACGATTATTTTTATAACATAACGATCTGTCGGTTATTTTCTACATTAATCACTCGTTTGGTTCATGTGCATCACAACTAGAACTGACAGTAAAAATCTAAAAAATACTAGTTAGTTCTACAGCTATTTTGAAAAATGAAAGATATTTTAGATAGATTTAAATATTTCTGATGTTTAAGGGTAAAGCCAACAGTTCTGAGGAGCAGAACTGTCATTCATGACGTCAGCCTGTAGAGGGCAGCATGTAACCTCTGAGTTTACAGCCTGTCGAAGGAGAAGAAGAAGAAGAAGGTCGTGAGTGTCAGAAAGTCTCACTTCTCACAGCGTCTTATGTCCAACTCCTTTGGCCGACAGGAGGATGCAGCGGTGACACCGCCCCCTACTGTTCACAGAACGTTACACCGCCCCCTACTGTTCACGGAACCTTACACCGCCCCCTACTGTTCACGGAACGTTACACAGCCCCCTACTGTTCACGGAACGTTACACCGCCCCCTACTGGGCACGTTACACCGCCCCCTACTGGGAACCTTACACCGCCCCCTACTGTTCACGGAACGTTACACAGCCCCCTACTGTTCACGGAACGTTACACCGCCCCCTACTGGGCACGTTCGGAACGTGACACCGCCCCCTACTGTTCACAGAATGTAGGTTCACTCAGTCGATGGACGATGATCTAGTTCAGATCAGGTACGACATCATTTCAAAACAAAATACTGCACGCTGTTCTCAAAATGTCTGCAACAGTCGCCAGCGTTTGTCGGAAACACGTTAAACTCAAGAGCACTGTTGCATCATGGGTATGAATTTTCCACAAGTGACAGAAACTTGACCAAAACACTTCACATGACTTTTCCACAAAACGTCACAAAAACATTTCAGCGACAGTGAAGTTTCTTCAAGGATTAGAATTAGTCACGGGCCACACGGTGGGTGCAGTGGTTAGCACTCTCGCCTTTGCACCAAGAAGACCCAGGTTTGTGACCCAGTTGGAACACACAAAGGTTTTCCACAGTCCAAAAACGTCCAGATTAGGACGAGTGGACACTCTAAACTGTCCATAGATGTGAATGTGAGAGTGGACGGTCGTTTGTCTCTGTGTGTCCCTGTGATGGACGGGTGACCTGGTGACCTAGTGTCCAGGGTCGGCTGCGATTAGACACCAGTGACCCCTGTGACCCTCAGGTAATGAACACACACACTGCAGTGGGCAGCACTAATCTGTGCAGAACAGAACAATGGGGATGCCTTGCTCAGGGGCAGCCCAGCCCTTCCCAGGACTGAACCAGTGTCCTTCCTGTTACGAGTCCCATTCCTTTCCTCTTGACCACGGGCTGTCCATCCTTCAACTTATTTATATGAAATATTAGTGATTTTCCTCATTTATGACTATGTTTAAAACTATAATTCAACTGAATCAACTTCATTGCACTCTCTTTTTTTTTAAATCCTGAGGTGTGATGATACATGATATCATCACACCTCAACACACACACACACACACACACACACACTGACCTGAAAGAGGAAGTTGCTCCAGGAGGAGTCCATCCTGAAGGAGAACCAGACAGTGCGCAGACAGAGCGGGAGGCAGCGGGGAGGAGAGCGGCAGAGCCCGGGAAGAGAAGCTCCAAACACCGCAGCAGTGAAAATCCAGCCCGGGGCCTGTGCGGCTCTGCTCTGCCTCCTGCTGCCCGGGACAATTACTGCAAATGCAGAAGGACTCCCAACAATGGCATCAATTATCAATGTTAATATTATAATTATTAATTAGTTTATAGCGACTTCTGGGTTCATTTATCTGCTGCCACTGACGAGATATTTCAGCTTCTGTAAATGCGTCAAAATGGAAGGTCTCATGCTTTAATGGTGTATTTTGGATACAATATCTTGATGTCTGTTCAAATAAACGCTGGAGACTTGCATGCAAAAGTAGATACTCATTTTAATAGAGCAGAAGGACGATGGTCCGAACGTGCTGCTTTTTAAAATCTGTATGATTCTTTTTTTTTTTTTTTTTGCGGTGGCTCCGAAAAGGCCGCAGCCGTCGGACTCAAGCCTCGGTGTTGCGTACGGCTCGTCGCCCAGCTAGAGCGCCCCTGGTCGGCCTCCCTCCGTGGCTCCGCCTCGGCGTTTGAGTCGACAGAATGATGACATCTTTCTGTTTTTTTAGCCTCTCCCTCGCCCTCCCTCCCTCTCTGTCTTTCTTCCCTTTCTCTTTTTTTGATCGCTCCTTCACCCCCTCTGTCCCTCTCCGCTTTAAAGGGAAAGTATTCGGTGTGAGCTCCCTCCTCTCCTCCTAACGGAGTCCGTCTCCTCCTCTCCTGTCGTCGCGTCCCTCTCGCCCCCGCCGCCGCCGCTGCTTCTCGATAGGCCGACAAATAATGAAATCCGACATCTGCAGAACGAGTTCGGCTGTTAATTCTCGCCACACCTGGCGTTGAAAAGAAGCTCCCCCGCTGCTCGCGTGGACGGCCCGTCCTCCGGTCGCCGGAGCGTGTTCGCCGGACGCCCCGGACTGAGCGCTCCGCTAAGATGGTGTCGGTCTGCTCGAGCTAAAGCGAGCGTTAGCATCTTAAAGGTAACGACGCGCGCAAGTGCAACAGCTGGAGGTGAAACCGCACCGAACCCCGACGACAGAACCGGACATTTCATGTTTTTGTGCCGCTCTGCGCAGGTGGAAGACGATACTGAGCAGCGACGACGATGTTTTTACCAACTTGTAAAAGTCACGCAGGTTTCGGCATGAACGTGGTCACCGAAAAGTCTGTTATTAGTGAAATAAATAAATAAACTAATAAGATCCTGCGCCTGAGACCAGATGTTCAAATGACATAACATTTGATCTGATTTGGACTTTTCATCACTTAACAAGGTCATTTCCTCTCTTGTCATTTAGAAACTGTCTTTAACTTTTCAAAATTTTGTTTAACAAATTTTTACGTGACCATTAAAATCTTCTTTATAATTTCGATTTTTATCACAAGTTTGACCTTTTTTCCCTCATGATTTTGTCTTAAAAGTGACATTTTTAACCGCATAAAGAACTTCCATCTCATATTTTCCAACAGTTTCCCATTTTTATTTCATAATCATAACTTCATCTCACAATTTCGACTTTTATCTCATAATTATCATTAACTTTCCCAAATTTGATCATTTAAGAAAAAGATAATTCTAATAAAAATCACAATTTACAAGTTTTTATCTCACATTTTAACTTTTTGTAACTATCACTTACCATCACTTTGTCATGTTATTTTTCTTTTTCTGGCAGAAATGCACTCCCATAGTGTGATTAATCTCCCTTAATCCAGATTTGGCTGATGTTGACGAGTTTGGATTTGGATCAGGTTGGTCTAATCCAAGCTTTTGAAACAAAAGTAAAATAAATAAATAAAGGTTAATTCAGGAAAACCTCAAATATAAATATAAAATATAAAAACAGCAGATCAAAGTGGATTTTTTTTTTAATTCATTTTATTTTTTTCTGTTGCATTTACAGTAAATTCACCCAAACAAACTTGACATAATATTCTAACAATAAACATCTTTACTCATCACTTACATTTATGTCTTATATTTCAGGTTAAGGTTTATATTTTGTGTCAGAGTAAATCAGCAGAAAAGTAAAAAAAAGAAAAGAAAAAACCTTAACCAAAGTCAACAAAGTACAACGTTAAAAACAAAAGATCAACTCTTTTACCACAAATAAAAACAAAAGTAAAGACTGTGATACTCTGTTTATCTGCATGATGGTGTAAGTGACATCGTTACATTAATGACAGCAGCTTTTTCTCTCTTTCACGCTGATGCTGTTAATGATCAGCAGCTCATTATCATTTCAAATATCCCTCAGCTTCTCTACACTTTTCATTTATGTGACACGGTTTATTCTCCCGGAGAAGAGACTTAAATACATGTAGGAAAGGTCAAAGGGTCAGAGAACCAGTGAGGTAGGTAAACCGATGGAGACTGGAAAACACAGTACGGGTTCCAACTAATCAATGTTTTCAAGTCTAAACTCCATTATTGGCTCACACTTTAGATGAGCTGACCAATGACTGGGCAGGAGGAAAACTGAACTATGATTCCACCAAATCCAGAGTTACAGACAGTCCAGGTCTACTTTCAGATGATAACCGGTTCATACTCTGTGTTGGCGTCACATTCACCTCAATCAGATGATTTTTCAGAAATTGAGTGTCTCGGTGTCTCAGTGGACAGACGCCGGTGTCTCAGTGGACAGACACCGGTGTCTCAGTGGACAGACACCAGTGTCTCGGTGTCTCAGTGGACAGACACCGATGTCTCAGTGGACAGACACCAGCGTCTCAGTGGACAGACACCGGTGTCTCGGTGTCTCAGTGGACAGACGCCGGTGTCTCGGTGTCTCAGTGGACAGACACCGATGTCTCAGTGTCTCAGTGGACAGACGCCGGTGTCTCGGTGGACAGACACCGGTGTCTCGGTGTCTCAGTGGACAGACACCGATGTCTCAGTGTCTCAGTGGACAGACACCAGCGTCTCGGTGAAGCTGCACAGAACAGCAGAGTCTGTTTGGAGCTGAGTTCTGTCATCAGTGAACGAGTGAAGAGACTCAGTAAGACTTCACATCTGTCTTCATCGTCCTCATGTTGTCCACAACAGTCAAAACTGTCTCATGGGTCTGTCCCAGAAGGACGTAACCATAGAAACATGCTCAGACTCACAAGTGACTCCAACCATGACTGTTAGGATCAGAATGTAGAACCAACATTAAATATAAACCTTAATAAATCAACATCGACTTTACTGTGTTTTGTCTCATGTGACTGTGATTCTGGTCTAATTGTTCGCTCTTGTTTTCAAGACAGTATAACCAATCAATCAATCAGTCAGTCAGTCAGTCAGTCAGTCAGTCAGACTGTGTCAAGAACTGGGTGGACATGGAAAGAGCAGCCATGGACTGGTTTCCCTAGTTTTGACTGAGGTAAGAAAAATAAAAGACCAAACAAACCCAAGATGAAGAAGAAGAAGAAGAAAAAAGAGAGGCGGAGCTATGACATCATCATTTTCTGTGTGGAGAGAACATGATACATTTTTTTAAACATGATTTTTCAGCTTCATAAATGGGAATATTAACAGTTTTTTAACAATTTGTAACAATTTGTGGTAACACTAGTTAAGTTTTTATAATGTAACACTGTGTTTTGTAGAAGCTTGTAGCTGGTAGTTCTAAACTTTGTAGGACTATAATTGCTTAATAATGGATCACTTAAGTGATAGAATGTTATTTTGTTAGTAATTAAACCAGTTTCTGTGATTGTTCAGCTTCTTAAATGGGAATATTTTCTGGTTTCTTTCTCCAAATAACAAAGAAATCATTCCAACTGAATCATTTTCCAGGTTTGACAAACTGATCAACATTTATGACATTTTTTGGACCAAACGACTAATCAATTCATGGGGAAAATAGTCGACAGATTAATTAACGATGGAAACAACTGCTAGTCGCAGCTCTAGGATGAGACCCAGCTTTAATTTTACCATAATTTAAATAAAACACATTTCTTCACTGCGAGTGAAACAACTGATCTATAATCTATAAAATAACCCAGAAACCTGACCACGGCCCTGGATCTGGAATTATTTTTCTGTTTGGTCAGAACAAAAATCTTCATGATGTCACACACACACACGTTTGTATAGCAGTCATAGTGAGGACCCTCATAGACATAATACATTCACCAGCCCCTTACCTTAACCATCACAACTAGATCCCTAACCCTAACCCCATACCCTAAAACCAGGTCTTAACCCTTTTAAGGGTTGACAGAAAGTGAAAGTGAGTCTCTTTGCTTTTCAAGTTTTTTGGTACTCACAAAGATACCCATACAAGAACACACACACACACACACACACTGTTCCTCTTTAGCTCACAACAATAATGGATGTGATGTGTGTTGGTCACTTTGTTGCTGGACTCTCGACTCACAGTCGACCCGACGCTCAGCGTTTCTTCTCTCGCTCGGCGGCGTCCAGGGCGGCCATGTTCTGGGCGGCGGTGATGAGGTGCAGGAGGCTGATGGCGGACTTGAGCAGGCAGATGGTTCCGCAGAGTCCCTGCAGCCAGTACAGCCATGCTGGAAACACACACACACACGTGTTTGTGCTTCTATCAGAGTGAGGACCCTCATAGACATAATACATTCTCTAGCCCCTTACCCTAACCCTAACCATCACAACTAGCTGCCTAACCCTAACCCTAAAACCAGGTCTTAACCCTGAAAAAGCCCTGAAAGAAGTGAGGACCAGACAAAATGTCCTCACTTTGTCAAAATGTCCGACTCAAACATAAACGTTTCAGACTCATATCAGAGCAGATCAGGGCGAGGAGGAAGAAAATTTTCTTACCAGCAGGTTTTGAGATGTGATGAAAAAGGTAGAGCAGACAGAAGAAGAGCTCGTTCCCAGAACACATCACAAACAGCACCGGCTGCTCGACACAAACACAGAACCCATCAGAACCCATCAGAACTCACAACAACAACAACAGGCTCAGATCTGTCCCTGTCTCTGCTCCTCACCTTAGAGGTGTAGTAGATCCGGAGGACAGGGTTTCCAGACAGGTCGATGGTCTTGTGACTGTCTGATCCTTTAATCGTGGAACTGAGGAAGACAAGGACAGAAAGACACGAAGAAATATCAGGACACAACAGTCGACATACTGTACCTACAGAGGTGTGAATGACGTACCTACAGAGGTGTGAATGACGTACCTACAGAGGTGTGGAGGACGTACCTACAGAGGTGTTGGGGTGGAGGACGTACCTACAGAGGTGTGGAGGACGTACCTACAGAGGTGTGAATGACGTACCTACAGAGGTGTGGGGTGGAGGACGTACTTACAGAGGTGTGAATGACGTACCTACAGAGGTGTGAATGACGTACCTACAGAGGTGTGAATGACGTACCTACAGAGGTGTGGAGTGGAGGACGTACCTACAGAGGTGTGGGGTGGAGGACGTACCTACAGAGGTGTGGAGGACGTACCTGTGCAGGTGCAGCCAATGGCTGGCGATGTCCAGACACATGCTGAGCTGAAACAAGAAGGTGTAGGACGGGTAGAGCAGTGACAGGTTCACCAGCAGACACATGGTGGCACAGCGGTCCGTCAGCATGTCCAGCATGGCTCCAAACTTGGTGCCTGACAAAGAAATGTCAGAGTCAGGAAAAGACTGGATCGTGGTCAGAATCAGGAACTGATCCAAGAGTTGGATTCAGAAAAGTATGAGGTTAAAGATAGCAACAGTTGGACTTTTCCAACAGGAAAGTGAAGTTTGTAAACCACTCACTCTCCCACACCAAAGTCCATAGAGAAAATCAGTGATTTTAGCTCACAGGGACACAGGAGTTGTTGATCCACTGCTGCCTCCATCACTAAGTTCAAATGTCTTATTTTGTCACTTCAGTGTTTGAAACCCTTTGTTCAGATTTACGTCAGTGACACAAAGTGACCACACGAGGCAGCAGTAGACCAGCAGCTCCTGTGTCCCTGTGAGCTAAAATCACTGATTTTCTCTATGGACTTTGGTGTGGGAGAGTGAGTGGTTTACAAACTGACTACACGAGGCAGCAGTAGACCAGCAGCTCCTGTGTCCCTGAAAATAAAATATAAGAAATATAGTTAATATTTATCTATGGACTTTGGTGTGGGAGAGTGAGTGGTTTACAAACTTCACTTTCCTGTTGGAAAAAAAAAAATCAGTATTTCCTCTCGTCTTCTCTGGCAGCCAAGTTTTCAGTGACAGTGACGACACCTATTTTCATGCTTGTTCCAAATGCATACATCATCCAACCACGCTTTGAAAAACCCTGAACAAGCACCTCAGATACATACACTGATTGAGCATCCGAGCAGCGTGGCCGTCAAAAGAGTCCAACAGGGAGCTGAGCAAATAGCAGAAGACCGCCGGCCACGGACAGCAGGGCATCAGGTAGAAGGAGACCAGGGCCAGAACCACGCGGGCGTAGCCTGCAGGGACAAGGAGAGGAAACGTGAGTCACAGATAAAGACGACACAAAAGATTTCACAGCAAAGTCCATCAAGAAAATCAGTGACTCAACAATGAGAACACTGATCATCTAAATTTGGAACAGCATCATGTGTCAGTGAGACACATGTTTAACAAACCAACTTGTGGACAAAATATAGACATTAAAACAGAGAATATAATTAGATAAGTACATAGATAAACAATATAAAAAATAATATAAAATCATATCAGATCAAAAGGCTACAAGGGAGATATAACATTACATGTTATTTTATTTTAGATAATGTGTCATAAAATATGTAAATACATGTTTAAACTGTACAAGTTAAAATTTAATTTTAATTGTTTTTTGAGAGGTTTAAAATTGATGATAGAGACAGAGAGAATCAGAGAGATATCACAACAACGGCCAACATTATCAGCTCATTTAGCAAATGGTTCCTCAATTAGTCATTTGGTCCATAAAATGTTTAAAAATATTTGTCAAACCTGGAAATGATGATGTTCTCAAAATGTTTTATGCTTGTTTTCTGTCCATGAAGCAAACAAATTCAGTACAAATGATTTCTTTGTTATTTGGAGCAAAGAAACCAGAAAATATAAGAAGCTGAAAAAAAAAAAAAAATCACTGAAACTTAATTTAGTCGATTATTTAAATAGTTAAAGATTTATTTAAGGAAAGAAAGAACCTTTACAGAAAAAAATGATGTTTAATTGTTCAATAATAATCGATTAATCAAGTTTTCGCTATAATCGCAACTCTATACAAAATACATTTGCATTGAAGATTCTGTGCAACATAAAAATTCAATCATGTCGTCAACAGTTTAATTACATTTCCAGTTTAGAAATCTATTTTTTTCAAATAAGAATTAGTTTGCTGCTACAAGAAAACATTAAAAGAGCAATCATTTTTCCACAGTAACCTTTGGCCTTTAACCCGGAAGTGGGCACTTCTTTCGCGTAAAGGTTAAAACGCAAACCTGTGAAACATTTCAACATAAACTAAAACCAGTTTTTCCTCTTTTTTCCGTGTTATGCATCGGAACCACATCCATGTTCTTTGTTTTCACTGTGTCCGTTGTTGTGTGTTGTGAAGCTAATGCTAACGCTAAGTTAGCAACGTGCTAGCGGAGACGGAGCAAACTCACCGATCAAATTGGGAACGAAGAGGAAAATGTTGTCCTGCGTCATCGCTGAGGCGGGAAACGCTGCGTCAGTGAACTGACCAACGACCGGAAACCACAGAAACAGAGGGAGAGAACGAGGGAGAGAAAGACCGCAAAAATGACAGACCGACGAGGTTGGTTGTGTGGCAACTTCCGCTTTCACGCGACCGATAAAAATAAGAGCACGACTTCCGGTGGAATTCGTTTTCAGAGTAAGAGCGTCGTCTGAACAGCAGATGAAAGAGAGGTTTATAGAAGATAAATATTAACTATATTTCTTATATTTTATTTTCAGGGACACAGGAGCTGCTGGTCTACTGCTGCCTCGTGTAGTCAGTTTGTAAACCACTCACTCTCCCACACCAAAGTCCATAGAGAAAATCAGTGATTTTAGCTCACAGGGACACAGGAGCTGCTGGTCTACTGCTGCCTCGTGTGGTCACTTTGTGTCACTGA
>JAFBJR010000206.1:125874-153081 GCA_016785285.1 Brachirus orientalis | reverse complement strand
TCTCTATGGACTTTGGTGTGGGAGAGTGAGTGGTTTACAAACTTCACTTTCCCGTTGGAAAAGTCTGTCTAACAGTGAGATAAAGACGTGAACATATTCTAAAGATATCGTAGACTTAAACTGAATTGTAGAAAAATCTGTTTTTCCTTGTGTTTTCACTGAGTGAACCTCTGTGTCTCAGGCTGGTTCTCAGCAGCAGGGGGCGCTCACAACACAGTCAAGACAACCGCACTTAAACGCCTGAATTGTCCCTTTTTATACATGCGTGAGTGTGATGTCGTAAAAGAAACAAACAAAACGACTAAAATTTTTGTTCATTTTATTTCTCCAAAATTATTTTGTTACGTTTCTGTACATTTTTTTTAAACATTTCTAAGAATCTTTTCAACCTGAACATTTGAAACTTGACCTTCTGTTGTAAAAACACATCATCGTCATCGTCAGATTAATTCTTTTTTTTTTGGGGGGGATTATTGTCCAAGATAAACTTTTACCAGGAAAATGTAGGAATGAAGGAATGATCACAGGAGGAAAAAGGGACATTTCTATTTTTTAACCAGTGAAGTCAATCTGTACCTGAAGGCACCACAGAGCCGCTGCTCCATGACACCTGGCAAAGTCACATGACTATCACGATCACATGACCAGCAATTTGATCATGTCCACGAAATGTGGACGAAGCCAAAGACCAAACTGAATATTTTCATTCCTCTAATGATTTACTTTTGTTTGTCTCAAGAGTTTATGATATGAAAACTATTCCTAAAAACTTTTTTTTTGAAAATTTTCTGACTAAAATATATTATGGCGTCAGTGAAACGTTGGAAAAAAATAATCATGAACTGATATAAAAAAAACAGTCCAAAAGTCAGTTTGTGTTGGAGATGTCAGTGAAGGCACCATTTAGTTTGGACTAAACGATACATTGCATTTTCCCGAGTGCAGCTTTAATCTTAAACAGGAACGTCGAGCCAAGTGCATTAGCCGGCCACGTCCACACTCCCCCGATGTTTTCTTAAGTCTGAAAATATAGACGTTTGAAAACGTTACTGCCGCCATTTTTGTTTCAAACTGATTTTTAACATTTCTCAAACTAACAACAAAAAAATCTCAGTTTCAGTTTGTTGCAACCAAAAAAAACCTGCCCCTGCAAATTTTCCCGCTTGTTTCTGAAACTGAATCAACTTCCTGTTTGCACCGGCACACGCACACATGCTCAGTGAACACCAAAGGTCACGTGACGCAAGTTTTCAGGAGGCTCGCGAGAGGAATGAACAGATTAGCAGATTAGCACTGATATGGAGCAAAAATGCCACCTGTCTCTGACCAGAAATCTCACAGAACACTTTATCCAATCAGGAGGCACAACTCCACAAAGAGGCGGTCCTTTCTGCTTATGAGGTGAAAGTGTGAATTATTGTTATTAGAAGATGAAAGACTTTGGACTGTGGACAGAAACATCCTTTTTTCCCCTGCAGGGGGCAGCAGTGAGCAGTGCACTTAGCCTCCCAGACCCCGCCCCTCACCTCCACCAATCACATTCATTAGGTGACAGAGTGAAGAGGGAGGGGCATGCTAACACCAGCAACATACAGTAAATGAGCAAAAAGTTAGTTTAAAAAAAACAAACAAAACAACCATCACTGACAGCAGCTCAGCGACGACGACCTCATGACCTCATGACCTCACGACCTCATGACCTCACGACCTCACACTCGTCTTCTTTACATTTGCGCAAAATTTTCAAAAAGCCAAACAACGTTCTTAAAAAAAAAGTCAAAAACCTTTTCCCCTGAAATTCATTAGCACATTCTTTGACGTTTAGCGAAAATGAGGTAGCCATGACGACTAACGACGCGTTGTGTCTCAGTGGGAAAAAAATTCATTTGCTATGAATCAAAAAATGAACAGATGACAAATGAACGAGTGAACGATTCATCAAAGCTGGGATTAACGTTTGTTTTCCTCACTGATTTTTGTTTAATCAAAGAGAAAAACCTCAATTTGGAGCAAAAAAATACAAATGTTTACAGCTGAGAAAAGTGAAATAGTAAAGAAAAAGAAAGATGAAACGTCATTTAAACAGCTGTTTTCTCTAAAAACAATCAACATCTAATAAAATAATAAAAGGACTGTTTTCTTACGTTTCAGTTGTTACTCGTCGTACGACATCAGGCAAAAAAAGGACGGACAATTTACACTGTAAAAAAAGAAGAAAAACAACTTGTTCTAAAATTAACTCAACATTTTTAACAGTGAAACTAACTTTTTTTCTCACAGCATCAGAAAATACTGAACATCAATCAATCACCAGCTGGACGTGAATTTTAAAGAGACTATTACAAAAAATTTAACAAGTTATTTTCTTTCTTCCTCTGAAAATTTACTCCAAATTTCAACAGAATTTGTTTTTGTCCAGAATTTCTTTTTTTTCATCCAATACTGAAGACTTTTTCTGGAGACTCCAGATTTTGCAGGTTACAATGTTTCACACAGTAAAGTCAAAGTAAAATAAACATATGGCACCAAAACATAGTGAAATGAAGTGGGTGTGTTTTTTAGTTCAACTGTGGACGCTCTACATTTTAATACTGGCTCGGAAAAAAAAAAGTTGCCCGCAGCTCCGCCCACAACTGTGGACTCCTGAGACCACGACAGGCTTTGGTGTGGGAGAGTGAGTGGTTTACAAACTTCACTTTCCTGTTGGAAAAGTCTGTCTAACAGTGAGATAAAGACGTGAACATGTTCTGAAGATATCATAGACTTTGATGAGTCCTTTGCCGAAGTGACTAAAATCATCTTTTTCCTTGTGTGTCAGCAGCAGGGGGCGCTCACAGCACAGTCGAGACAGAGTTATGTGTCAGTACTTCATACAACCACACGACAAAAAAACAAACTACCTCTTAAAAAGCACTTAAAAAAAATCTGTCACAGTAAAATTGCTCTTATTCCCCACCTAGTGGTCAGAACTGACAAATAAATCTTAAAAATTAGCATTAAAACATAAATATTCTGACTGCAGTAGAAATAATAACAATAATAACAGTAATAGCATCTATTTGTCAGCTTCTAGTAAAAATGGTTCAACTCATGAGACAAAGTTGCTCCTCAGAGTTAGCGCCTCAATCTGTACACTGGTGGAAGTACAACCACACTGCACACACACTGTACATTTATATAAACAGCCTGAGTGCATGTGACGCACACGCACACACGCCTGCACACGCAATCTCTTTAAAAAGGAACATTCCCAAGAATCTGGAGCAAATTCACTGTGAAGCGACAGCTTTGATGTTGTGGCGTCAGAACCCAACGCGTGAAAACCTGCTTTTAAATGATTATTTTCTCAATTAATCAATTAGATGCTTGGTTCATGAAATGTTCTCAAATGTCTTGTTTTGTCCACAAACCAAAATGATTCAGTTTTAATAATTTCTTTGTTATTTGCATCAAAGAAACCAGAACATATTCACATTTAAGAAGCTGAAACATCAGAGATGGTTTGATTTATCTTGAAAAAAAAACTAAAAAACTAAAAGGCCGTGATGTCACTGTCTTTTTTTAAGTTTCTTTGATAAACAATATGAAAATGTGCTGAGTCATGTGATAATCAATAATGGACCAGTTCACGGCTGAAAACGCGGGGACTGTTCCTTTAAGGAGATTGAAGGTGACGGCGTTTTCTAATAAAAGCGATGGCAGTGTTTTACTCTGTCGTCTGAAAACACAGCCTGACCTCGACTAAACTAAAGGTTTCCCACGCGTCTCTGGCGCCCCCTGCTGACCATTCTCAGCACCAAGAGACGAGAAAGTGGCTTATTTACATAGTTACAGTGGTTTTTAAAACACCACGGTGGAAGCTCCACAATGTCCAGGTGACCTGACGAGAGGCGTTCAGACCTGGTCCTGGTCCTGGTCCTGGTTCTGGTCCCACCTCTGGATCTAAGTGGTTTGTTCAGGTTGAAGCTTTTCTTTTTTTTGGCGTGTCACTGAGGACGCAGCTCTGTGTCTTCGGACGTTAAACGCCCGCGTGTTCTTGTTGGATAAACTGTGAAGCTGAACTGACACGATGTTTGGTTCTGATGGGTTTTTTTCTGCAGCCGAAGCTTCTGGATCTTCTGGACGGTGGTCGGCGCCGAGCGGCTGCTCTTATTGGCTGAAACGTGTCCTCAGAAGCGGGACGACGCTCCGGGCGAGAGAACGCGCGGCCGTCTCACGAGTACGAGAGGTGGGAGCCGTTGGAGATGTGCGAGGTGACCGACGTGCTGCGGCTCAACCCGCCGTCGCTCCCGCCGCCGCCGCCCCCCGAGGCCGTCCTCCTCAGAGGCTGCGGGCTGTTCCTCAGCGCCATCAGCCCGGCGCCGCGGATGCTCAGGCCGCCGCCTCCGTAACCGCCCTGTGAGGACGAGGAGGAAGAGGAGGAGGAGAGGGAGACTGGGGGAGGAAGAGGAGGTGGTGGAAGGAGAGCCAGGGACTGGGAGGAGGCGTGGGAGGAGAGGAGGTGGTGGTGGCCCTGTGAGTGATGGGAGAAGTGGGCGTGGCCACCTCCTCCTCCTCCTCCTCCCACCCACTCCCTGGCCCGGTCTCGATCCCGTGGGTCGCGCTCGTGGCTGTCGCGGTACAGCTGCGGCGTGCTCTGATGGTGCTGGTAGTGCTGGGGGAGGTGGTGCTGCTGCTGGTAGTGGTGGTGGTGGTGATGGTGGTGGGAGGAGGAGGAAGAGGAGGAGCTTTGGCCCCTGCTCTTGTTCAGGTCACTGTCTCTGCCGAGGCCGTGGGACGAGCTGATGGACTCGGCTCGGCTGAAGCCGCCTCCTCCTCCTCCTCCTCCGCTGCTGTGGTTCTGACCGCGCCAGGACGGAGTGGCCACAGAGTTCTGAACGCTGTGGCTCCAGTTGCTGCCCGAACGTGGGACGGGCCGCGACGGCCAGCCGCCGGAGCCCGAGGAGGGGCTGGGGGTCGGGTAGCCCTGGTTGAAGGCCTCGGCGGGGATCCCGGTCAGCGCCATGTTGCTGAAGCCGAGCCGCATGCTCTCCGAGTCAAATGCCTCGATCTCGTGGGCCTGGCGCTCGAGCAGAGTCCGGATTCTGTCCGAACGCTCGTTCTGCAGAGACAGCATCTCCTCCTCGATCTGAAGAGACAGAGATTTTCTGTCAAATATCCAGCAAAATACAGCGACATGTGAAATTCAAAGATGTAATCAGATTTTTTTTTAAAGATTAAAACCAGTTTGTGTGATGTTTCAGCTTCTTAAATGTGAATATTTTCTGGTTTCTTTGCTCCAAATAAAAAAAGACATCATTTTAAGTTTGTGGGCAAAAACAAGACGTTTAAGAACATCATCATTTCCAGGTTTGGCAAACACTGATCCAAAAAATAATGAATCCATTAGCTCAGATATTTAGGTTTCTTTTAAACTGTGATTGTATGAGGTACTGACAGTGTGCTGTGAGCGCCCCCTGCTGCTGAGAACCAGCCTCAGACACAGAAGCTCACTGTCAGTGAAAACAAAATGGCCACTAGCTGTGGATTTTAGTCACTTGAAAGACTCAGCTCATAAAACCTACATTAGTTTAAGTCTACAATATCTGGAGCTGCTGGTCCACTGCTGCCTCGTGTGGTCACTTTGTGTCACTGAGATAAATCTGAACAAAGGATTTTAAATGCCGAATTGACAAAATAAGACATTTGAACTTAGTGATGGAGGCAGCAGTGCATCAACAACTCCTGTGTCCCTGTGAGCTAAAATCACTGGTTTTCTCTATGGACTTTGGTGTGGGAGAGTGAGTGGTTTACAGACTCGAGTTTCCAGCAGCAGGCCGTGTTGAAACACCGTGACTGCGTCTCAGAACAGTGTCCAGTGTCTCGGTTCTCTTCGTACCCGTTGCTCCAGCAGCGCCCGGCGGATGGACACCCTCTGCTCCAGGTCCTTCACCTCTCTCTCGTGCTGAGTGTCCGTGTGGATCTTGATCTTGCTCTGGTAGGCGTTGAGCAGCTCCAGCTCCTGCTGCAGCTGCATCCGCAGAACCTGGTACTCGGCCTCCTGGGTCTCATCCAGCCGCAGCTGTGGGGACAGACTTGTTATCAGTAGAGCGCCATCTGCTGCCACACACACACACTCGTGTGCAGCATTTTCAAATTCACTTATTTTATTTCTTTAAATGGAGGTTTACGTTGTTACAATGACACTGACTCTACATGTGGCCAATTCTGCTGTAACACAAATAACTAAGTGTAAAGTGACTTCTTAAAATTGTGTCAATTCCACATTAAATACTTGTTAATGTCAATTTGCATATCTCTAACACAACAATCAGGTCAGTCACTTAAACCCACGGTTCTCAAACTGTGGTACGTGAGCTCCCTCTGGTGGAACTTGGAGGGAAAAAAAAAATCAGAAATAATGATCAGAGTGAGTAGAAAATAAAAGTAATAACAAAATAATAATAATAATAATATTTAGAGTCACATTATCCTTTGCTTCATCCTAATCTAATTTAATCTCTACCAGTGTGTGAAGTCTGTGTGAGGAAGAGGAGGATGAAGAATGAATCTGCCTTTTTTACTCCTCGGTATTTTAACGTTGTTACTTCGGAGCTCAGTGTTTTCTCTGGTGGTTCTTGGTTTCTTATCCAAACCCAACAGCCACCGTTTTGGAGATAAAGTTAGTCAGAGACGCTAGTGGAGTGAGAGCGCAGCAGCTGCAGTGTGAAACGATGCGCGCACGTTTCCTTGCCTTACTCACAGCCTGTGTGGACATCATGTCGTTGATGGAGTGGTCGTACTGCTCGGCCAGGATGGCCAGCTTACGCGTTTGCTCCTCTTTGAGGCGTTTGAGGACGGCCTTGTGGTCGGATTTGGGCGTGCTCTCCAGCAGGTGGTTCCTCAGGGCTTTGTACTGGCGGGTCTGGATCTTGCACGTCTCCTGGAACTGACGCTTGATCTGCAGCTCTTTGGACTGAAACACAGAGAAACTATTTACTGGAGCAACAACGTGTTTTTTAGACCTGAGTTTTGAATGTGGAAGAACCTAAGGGTCCGACTTGCACCTTTAGCTGTGTTTCCATCAGGGAACAGTTTGGTTTGGTACAGTTTGGAACGGTAAAGCTGTGGGTCAGACTTGTGTTTCGACTGAGAACAGCACCTTTACATGGTACACAAGGTGTTGGCGTTAGGGAGATGCGTAGTGTGACGACGTTCCAGAGCGACGACATGGTACGCGACACAACAGCGACAACAAGGAGGACGTCCAGCGGCTCTGCTTTCACCGGTCGCATTGTTGTCACGGGTTTAGCTTCACCAGTACAGTACCATTACTCTGGTACCGAGGGAAGGGAACCGAAACATGGAAACACAAAAAACTACATGCTGTACCACACTCTGCAGACTTTTTATTTTATCCCGTTCTAGTTTATCTTATCTAGAACCACTGCAACTACTAGCCCCGCCTCCTGGCTGCTGCCAATCAAACCCCTTTACACGAGCATTAGATGAGGAGACGGATATTTAGCTCATTAGCTAACTAGCTGGCTCTTAGTGGTGCAACGGTTCAACAGGCCCATGGTTCGGTTCATATGTGGTTTTGGGCTCACGTTTTTCGGGTCGTGTCGAGAAGAAAAACTAACATTTGCAATAGTTTTAGTCTTAATGTAACTGTTTTGGTGCAAAAACCACATGTTCGCAGGAAAAACTTCCACCGGTTTTTACAACATAACCAACTAAATTAATTGCACCAGTCGTGGCTTCACATGTAACTTAAAGGAGCCATTTTGTTTGGTTTCATACTCTACTTACTTCCCTAAATCTTAAATGTCCGGTTATGAACAGCCCACTGGCTGTTTGTCTGAATTTGTGGGAAATGTGTGTGAAATATATTCCAGCCAACAGCAGGTCATTACATATTTAGATGGGCTGTTTCTTTTGGACTAGTGAAAGTCATGATGCCTCTGAACACAGTTGAGAAAATTGGATTGAGATACTTGTACTGAACTTTGTTGGCACGTTTGCTTTATGTGCTACTATATTATAATAGGTCATCTTCCACCATTGGAATTTTTCTCGTTTACCCGGGTAATTAAAAAACCTTGGCGCGTTTCCACTGATATTACCTGGGTAAATATTACCCTGATAAACATTTTACCTGGGTAAATTTAGTACCTACTCGCGACTAGGGACTTTTCAGATTAGCGGGAACTTGGGAGGGGCGGAGCTGTGTGGAACTCATCTGTCAGCTGTTTCCGCGACTTTGTCTCTATAGTTAGTGAATATTCGGAGACTCTAGACTCTTTTTCTTTTGAAGACAGACGTGTAAACACATATCGTTCTAAAGGTCTTTACACAGCGGACAGAACCAACGAGCCAATGATTCTGATGTGATGAATGAGAACGATGAGAAGAACCTTGTATGTTAGTGAAATGTTGCACTAATCTCTAGTTTATACAGTTTTCAGTACAGATGCTCTAAAACTCGGGATAAAAATCTAAATCAGACGATGAGAACATACATGTGATCACATCTCCCACAACAGTCGATATATCTTGGCTGAGTTTAAAGACTTTTCCTGAAGATGATGATGATGATGATGATGATAACTGAATGTTCTCCTTCACACCAGAGTCAGTGTTCGGGTCCAAACTAACCCTAACCCAGAAAACAACCAGAACCAGCTGACAGACTTGGGACCATTACAGGGACTCCTCATGGACTTGTGGGTTTTGCTGTGATGAAGGTGACTTCCTACCTTCAGGCTCTTGGGCTGCTGCCGGACCTCCATGGTGTGTTTCTGTCGAAGCTCTTGTTCCCGGCGTTTGTTGTACTCCATCTGGTTGGTCAGCTCCGTCTGGTGCTGTGTGCGGATCAGCTCGGCCCGCGTGCGCTGAACCGAACTCAGCTGCCTGAACTCCAGCTCCTGCGTGGACTCGTGGTGTCGCAGCAGCATGGCGCACTCCAGGTCCTTCTGGGTCTGCTTCTTGTTCAGGTCCTGGTGGAGGACGAACGTTAGAAAGAAATATCAAGGTACGGCAGCAACAACTTAACAGAATTTTATTGTTCGTCAGTTATTAAATGAATTATTAGATTGTTTTTTAAAAAATTAAATACCCAGTTTCTCAGATTTTCCCTTTTTTTCCTCCATATAACAAAAGAATAATCACCTGTGTTTGTCTGTCTGTCTGTTAGCAGTTAGTTAAAACGGAATCATTTTAGTTTGTGGACAAAACAAGACATTTGAGAACATCATCATTTTCAGGTTTGACTAACACTAAAACATCAAGTGAGATATATATATATATATATATATATATATATACCAGGTTTGACTAACACTAATATATATATATATATATATATATATATATTTTAATATTTATCTGTAACATCAGTTAAAATGTACCTGCTAAAATCAATATAAGGTGTCTCTAAAGCGATATAATATCCCGATATTTCACTTGATTGATTTCCCCACCTCCTGTTACCAGACTGTCAGTGATATTTCTGGGTTAGCGCCCCCTGCTGTACCTCTCGGAGAAGGTCCTGCTCCAGGTTGTGTCGAGCGAGCAGCATTTTCCTCTTGTACTGACGACACTGCAGCTCGTAATACTGCCTCTGCCTCCGGAGCAGACTGGCCTCCTCCTCCGCCTGCATCTGCTGCAGACACTCCTTCTGACGGATCAACCACTCCTGCTTCTCGCGCTTTGGAGTCGACTGGTTCTCGTTCAGCTCCTGGTCGGTGGAAGAGAGAAAAGAAGGGATGGAAACCACAGTGTCAGAAACCGGCACAGACAATGTTACTGCGACAGCACAGCCTGAACTAACGCTGCGTGACTTTTACATCAGGAGACCAACTCGGAGCGACATCAGTTCCAGGTTCACTGGTCCAGAATTGAGGAACCTGGAGATCCCCACACACTCACATGCGCCCTCTCTGCTGGATTCGGGGAACTCTGGGATTCCACTGAACACGTACTGCGGAGCGTCTACGTCTGCGTCGCACTGATGCTGCATGCCCTCAATCCGTCAGCAGCCACTGGATGCGTTCACAGCTACATTCAAAACTACATCTGGACTGTAAACACATGACGTTTCACAGACCGAGCGGAGAACGAGAAGAGAACGCTGGATTTACAAGAGTGTCGTTGATGTAGGGAAGTGAAATGCGGTATATGGTGTCAACACGGGGGCTTTTATTCTGAAAATAAACCGGACGCTTTAATGTTGTATTGCTGTTTGACTCCCAGTCCCACTGGTGCCGTCTGGTAAAAACAGAAGTCTTGTCTCTTCTCTGTGTAAGTAACGGAGCAGCGACGCAGACGTGGTCAGTGGAAGAAACACGTTGACTAAAGCGGATGTGACTCACTTCTGACGACGCGACGCATAAACACTCGACTGCAAACTTTAGAGTGACAGTCCTGTCACTGCTGTGACCAGAGACAAAGTCCCACAACACATCATCTGCTCTTAATACTTCTTCTAATAAATTCTGACAGGCTGCACACTGAGAGGCGCAGCGCTGCCCTCCACAGGAAAAATGTTCTGTCCACGGTTCAAAGTTGGATTTCAAGTTTATTTTTGTTGTTAAAAAGAGAGTAAAGCACCAAGAAAAGGTCCGGTTGAGTGACACCTCGTACCTCTTTCAGCTGCTCCTTACGTTGGCGATACTGGCGTTTCTGTGACTCCAGTAAAGTGGTCAGCTCCTTCTTCTGCTGACTCTGAATGTGCTGCTGGAACTTCTTCTCCTCGGCCAGAGCTGCTTTCATCTGCAGGACACATGGACAAAATAATTCACCAACAGTGAAAAACTCAACAGACATGTCCTTTTTCAATTTTCTATTACGTTATTTTTGTAATGCTGATTTTGGCTGTTAGAGGGCGCTGTGCCATGCTGTGCCGACACTATCCCACACTAAGAGAGTGGTGGGAATCGGTCGGCGTGATACCGACCAAAATCTAGATCCAACTGATAAAAATGTAAAATCCAATAAAATTTTATACATCACTTTGCAGAGACAGTCAAAATGTAAATAAAAATCAGAAAAAGCATTTTAGCCCAGTTTGGGTCATGATGGGGCTGTTTTTATTTCTATACTGAATAATGTGTGAATTGAGCTGAACATTTTAACAGTTTGAAGGAAGGTTTTACGTGTAATTATTTAAATCTATGTTGTGAAGAGGTTTTATATTTAAAAAAACGTGCAAAAAAAAAAAACCTTGAATATTTACAAGCACTAATGTCAATGTAAATGAGCTGAAAGTTTAAATGCGACTCTTCTGTCCAGAGCTGTGGTGATGTGAACATCATGCGTCACCTCTTTCTCCAGGATGGCCTGGTGCTTCTTGGACAACTTGTCGGCCTCGGTGGAGAAGTTGTTCCTCTGGTTCTCCAGCTCCTTGTCCAGCTTCAGCTGGTGCTCGTCCATCTCGGCCTTCAGCTTGTTCTCCAGACCCATCAGCTGCTTCTGGTGCTGCCGCCTCATTCGCTTGTATCCGGACATCTGCTCCCGCAGCGCAGAGCCCTGCTCGTGCTCCTGGATTTGACGGGTCACCTGGACGATGTGGACAAAGGGGCGACCAACGCAGCAATTAATAAAGGATCATTTATTTTTAGTCTCAAGATGAAACCTTGAAACCTGCTGTAATACATATTTATGATTTTCATAACCAATTATTTTCTCCATTTATCCGTTAGCTGTTTGACACAACGGAGAAAAGACAGCAGGTACTACAGAGTCTGAAGGAAAATTTTTTAATCTAATTACACAGTTAGTAAAATACTTGATAGCTGCAGCTCTACTGCGAATCCTCCAGGGGTCGACAGCGAGTCTTTGCGTGGAAAACTTACCAAGGATGCGGTTCGAATGGTGGCGAAGTGGTCTCTGTTGCGATAGTAAGCTCGACGGCGTCCAGCTGAGGGAACCTGAGGCTGGTCCATCTCGGGCTGGTAGGGGTCATCGTAGATGTTGTCCTGACCCTGAGGAGGAGGAGGAGGAAGAAGAGGGTGATGACACGTCCACACCACGTCCTGACTGAAAGCCAGTGACGTGGTGAGTGGAGGCTGCAGTCAGTGTTTTACCGTGGGCCGGTGGATGATGGAGCTGTTGGAGGTGACGGTGTGTTCGCCCTCCTGCATCATGGCCATCTCACTGCTGCTGTCGTCAGAGGCGTCGGCCAGGCTGTTGACCGAGCTGCTCTGGGAACTGGCTGAGATGGACATACTGGGGACGGACTGGGAGCTCTCCATGCTGTTGACTGTTCCTGTCCTCAGAAGGTACTGTTCCACCTCCTGAAACACACACATTTATACTCATCACACAGTGTGAGGAGCCCACTGCAGGGTCCTCACACCTTGGTTGACGTCAAATTCAAGGACTTTCCAGGACCAGTTCCCTCAAATACAAGGACTGAATATGCTGACACAGCTTAAGATGGGAAGACAACTTGTAAGAGCGTCTTCGTCCATGACGTCCACCTTTATTGATCTGCAGGACGCTCTGCATCTGGACAAGTGATTGTCCTTGGGATCTTGGGCAAAGTCAGTCTTTGTCATTTGGGATTATCTTGGATGATCTTGGAATTTTCATTTCCCAGGCATCACATCATTCGCTCTCTCTTGCTTAACGTTACTCGCTCATTGTTCGACATGGAATCTCATGTCAACGGTGGACAGAGACAGTGGACAGTGTCCACAACATGGCTAGTATCTACTGGTAATGCAGGCCATGGAACAGTAGGTGGCGTCGTAACAAACAAAGGAGACATTTACCTAAATCTCAACTATCCACAGATATTCCTGCTCTAGTGTCTCCTGACAGTTTGGTAAAAGCTTCCCCTTCCTCACCTCCTCTTCCTCCCCTCCCTCGGACACAGGGCCGTTCTGCTGCGTCTCCTGAAAGAGGATCTTCTTCATCTTGCGGTACTGAAGGTTGTCCAGCTCACGTACTGCATCCTTGGTCCGTGCGATCAAATCCATGATCACCGTCAGTGGACGCTCCCGACACAGGAACCGATGCTACAGACGGGGGAAAAAAGAGAAATGATTGGATGGACAACAACGCGGTGACGCGGCAGATTTGTCCTCGCGATGCTCGTGCTTACGTTCAGCAGCACGTCCGACGTGGGCCGGTCCTGGGGAATCTTCTGCAGGCACGAGTCCACAAAGTTGCGGAAGGAATCAGACCTGCAGAAAAACACGGCCATATCCGATTAGTGACTAAAATGATCCGTGAGGTGAACAGAGGAACATCGTGTTCACGTGCAGTTCTTCAAAGTGTAACGAAATGTTGGTAGATAACGTCCAAATAACAGCAGGAACATTTCCATGACCTTCAGGTGAGGGGCGGAGCCTAACTATTCCCACTGTGCTCACACATGGATACACACTGGGGATTTGACAGCAGATAATTGATGACAATATATGTTTGTTTCTTTTTTTAAACTCCATCTGATGAAAAAAATAACAGTTTCATGAGAATAAATAGCAACACTAATGTTCTGTTTGTCCAATCTACATTTACATACCAGATTTTAAATAAAAAATATGTAGAAACTCGGATTAAAACACACGAAACTGCTGTAAACTGCCTTCTCTCCAGGACTCAGAAGAGGGCAGTCAAGAGTGAGGCCGGTCCGATATTTTGTCTACAAGGTAAATGCAAAGAACCCAAAACCACGTCAAACATTTGAAAGACAAGCGTCCAAACCTGTTCAAAGAGTTTAAAGACCAACAGGTGAGTCAGTACAATATTAGTTAATTAAGTTAAGTTAATTAAGAACACAAGGCACTTTTAATAATTGGATACTGACAATATCTAATTCAATTCTACATGTCATTTAAAAAAGAATATACAACTTAAAAAAGGAAATTGTTCACAGCATATCAGCAAATAAACCATACAGTATTTGTGAAGCCTGTTCGTCTCCAACAAATCTAATTTATTCAACTTCACCTTCATCTGAACATGAACGTCAGTCAACACATGACTCATGAACAGACATTATCGTAAAAGTGTGGAAAAGTAAACGTCTGTCTGCAGAGTTTCCACGTCATCACCTTCTTCTTCTTCTTCTCAGCCTGTGTCTGCCCTTTCAAATTAAAGCTAATGACGACGGTTCAACCACATACGGTTTGATTTTATTTTGACAAGACGCATCTTCTAAGAGTTTCCGGCGAGTGTTTCCCTGCAGCGACTAAACAACCAATGAAATCTCACTGACCAATGATCATCATCATCATATAAGTGTGGGGACAACACTCAGTCAAAGAAGACATGGCAGCAGAGACGAGACAAAGGGCCGTTTCTCACCAGTGGTTGGACTGAAGGACGGGGCTTTCATTCTGAGCGATGTGATATAAGGCACTCATAGCGTTCATGTTGAAGAGTGGGGGCTTCCTCTCAGCTGTGGACACAAGTGGAGTGAACAGTCATGCGAAGGACAAGCAGATTTACAGAGGCACGAAATACACTCAACTGTAAACATGACATGAAAGAACATCACAGTAACAGACACAGAGAACACACTAAGCTAACGAACAAATGACTGGGAATGTTTCTGCCCAAAATAAGGTCGATAATGAGTGGTTTTACTGCAAGGCTTGTTAAAATCACATGTATGCAGTCGCACAGGTCGCACAGGTCACACAGGTCACACAGGTCATACCCAGCTCGATGCAGGTGATGCCCAGAGACCAGACGTCCACCTTCCCGTCGTACTGGCCTTCGTCCATGGCGAGGATCACCTCAGGAGCCATCCTGACAACAAGACACACTCGGCTCTTAATCCACTCTACTGTGTCACAACGGTGACCCCACAGTGACCTCACAGTGGTGACCCCAGTGACCCCACAGTGACATTATGATACACTCGGCTTTAACAAAGCAGTAAATACAACTGGGGACTGTGGAAATCTCTGTGATCAATCCCAGATTAAGATTTAAATATAAAAATATCTGACAAGTGACACTTTTCCACAACACAGGTGTAGCTCGGCTCGGCTCGGCTCGGCTCGGCTCTTTTTGTCCCTTTTCCATCAGTGACAGAACCTGGTACCTGGTCCTCTTTTTAGTCCCTGCTCTGATACTAACATGTGACGTGGACAGACTGCCGGCCTCTGATTGGTCAAAGAGCGTCGTCACTGGAAGAGTCACGAGCGCGAACAATGTTGAACTGTAGATGAGTTAAAAAGACTTGAAAATAATCCTGAAAACATGCGTTAATCTGCAACATTTAACAAGGACATTTGTAAAATGTCCATATTTAACAGAGGAGTCTGGTGTATTTAGCGACAGCACTGCTGAAAGACGGAGATGGTGAGCCCAATCACAAGCCGTTCAGCCGGATTTCACTTCAGTGACTGTGTCAGACGGAGTCTGGAAGGACTGAACCATTCAGTGAACTCATCTGTTTAGAAAACTGAGGAAAAAGAAAACTGCTGTGACCGTCACGTGTTTGTGTCTTTGTGTCGTCACGGCTGTTTCTATGACGACCACGACCACGACCACGTCCAGGAGGAACTATGAAGTCGTGGAAAACAACGCGTCTGATAACAAACCGAGTAGAGCCGAGCTGAGCTGAACTGTGTAGTGGAAAAGTTTAATGTTTAAAATATTGGTTTCAAATCATGTAAAAATTCAGCAGCGTCGTCAGCCCTGAGACACCACGGTTCACGACTCCCAAACCAAAACCAGAACTGGAGAACAGAAGTGGTCACACGAGGGCGGAGTCAGGAAAGTCCGTGTTTGAGTATGCAAACATTCAGTGATGATGAAAATAATCACATGTTGCAGCCCTCGTTTGTTACCAACACGGATATGAGACTGGTCAGTCGTCATGGCGACTGCATGGATCAGTGTTGTGGGTGAACACTCACCAGTAGGGGGTGCCAACGAACGAGTTGGCTGGAGCCACGATGGAGGCAGAACCAAAGTCGCCCAGTTTGACCTGACCGGGCTCCGTCAGCAGGATGTTTCCTGCTTTCACATCCCTGTCAGAGAAAAGACACTTTTACAAACACAAACAACATCTTTTCACAACACGATTCAACATCGACGTACTCCACATCATGGTACGACTCAAATCAATACTTCTGTAAGGTTAGGTGACAAGCCGTACAAATAATGCGTGTAAATCGAAATATTACGTAAAATACTAAGAAATCATTCAAACAATAAAGACATTTGAAGAACGTCACCATTTCCAGGTTTGAGAAACACTGATCAACAGATTATTTGCAGCTTTATACACATGTGACCTGACATTTATTCATCCTGTGTGATTCAGACAGTTGTGAAGAGTGTGAGTTCATAAGAGCTGTTGTTTAAAACCGTGTGACAGAGTGCATTTCATTATCGTGTGGTGATGCACAACAGATTATTTTCATAATCCTTTAATCAATGGGTCATTTGGTTCATAAAATGTCAGAAAATATTGATCAGTGTTTGTCAAACGTGGAAAAGATGATGTTCTCAAATGTCTTGTTTTTGTCCACAAAGAAAAATGATTCCGTTTTAATGATTTCTTTATTTGGAGCAAAGAAACCAGAAAATATTCACATTTGAGAAGCTGAAAAATCAAAAAAAAACAAAAAAAAAAAACAATTAATTTAGACATCAATTAACAATGAATTCATTAAATCACCACCATAATCATCACACATGTAACAAACAAAGAGACACTAACAGACTGAAGTGCTCAACAAATGTGACACTAAACCCGTTAAAGTGTATGGAACAGCTGGAAGAGGAGTAAGAAAAAGGTAAAAACATTACCTGTGAATCATATTGTGTGAGTGGAGATATGCTAATCCCTGCAGTGCACCATGGGTAATAGCAGCTATTTCAACTTCCTGCAGAGGCTTTTTGTGAACTGTAAAGAAGAAGAAGGAAAAAACAAAGAGGAGAGGAATCAAATATTTCTCTGCGTTTCTCCCTGACAAAGAAAACACACAGATCCTAGTTCAGACACCAACGATATCACGACACCAGCAGGATTCTGTCAAACCCAAATGGTATCGCGATACGTCGCAATGTCACAACATAGAGAACAAAGAAGGGGAATCTCTTAACGTAGCTTTCTCCACATTGTCCCTCTGAAATAAAACAAATGAACGATGGAGGAAACATTGACCCGATGATGTTAACGGACATTTTTTCCACTGCAGGAACTTTTCTCATTTACCCGGGATTATGAAAAAAACCTCAGCGCGACCAGAGCCCTTTTTCCACCAAAATTACCAGGAACTTATTTACCCGGGTAAATTAGTGCCTGTTCATCTGTGCAGTTTGTGTTTCCACTGTTCTTGATGACGTACAGTCAAAACATTTAACATGCCGGTGGATCGCTTGTTTTTGTTTCTAAAAACTGTTTCATGTTAATAAAAGTTCCTTTTAATTTTGGTGCAAAGGAGACGAATGAGCATGTCCACAAATATGGAGGTGTCTTGTTCTCAACTGACCTTCGAGGAGGTCAGAGGCCGAGCCGAGGCAGTACTCCATCACCAGCTGAGGGGGAAGAGACGAGACAACATGATGATCACAGTGAGCTCCACGAACAAATCAATTCACAAATCAATCACTGATCACACAAACACAGACAATTTAGAGATGATGATGTTGGCTGTTTATATTGTTTTACGTCTGTGTGTATGAGCGCACACTCCATGTACTAAAATCTTCCAACCATACTCCACACGTTAGTCTGACTACGGCCTGTCTCAGTCTCAGTCAGACTACGGTCAGACTACGGCCTGTCTCAGTCTCAGTCAGACTACGACCTGTCTGAGTCTCAGTCAGACTACGGCCTGTCTCAGTCAGTCAGACTACGGCCTGTCTCAGTCTCAGACTACGGCCTGTCTCAGTCTCAGTCAGACTACGGCCTGTCTCAGTCTCAGTCAGACTACGGCCTGTCTCAGTCAGACTACGGGCTGTCTCAGTCAGACTACGGCCTGTCTCAGTCAGACTACGGCCTGTCTCAGTCTCAGTCAGACTACGGCCTGTCTCAGTCAGACTACGGCCTGTGCCTGTCTCAGTCAGACTACGGCCTGTGCCTGTCTCAGTCAGACTACGGCCTGTCTCTGTCTCAGTCAGACTACGAACTGTCTCAGTCTCAGTCAGACTACGGCCTTTCTCAGTCACAGACTACGGCCTGTCTCAGTCTCAGTCAGACTACGGCCTGTCTCAGTCTCAGTCAGACTACGTCCTGTCTCAGTCAGACTACGGCCTGTCTCAGTCAGACTATGAACTGTCTCAGTCTCAGTCAGACTACGAACTGTCTCAGTCTCAGTCAGACTACGAACTGTCTCAGTCTCAGTCAGACTACGGCCTGTCTCAGTCAGACTATGAACTGTCTCAGTCTCAGTCAGACTACGAACTGTCTCAGTCTCAGTCAGACTACGAACTGTCTCAGTCTCAGTCAGACTACGGCCTGTCTCTGTCTCAGTCAGACTACAGCCTGTCTCTGTCTCAGTCAGACTATGGCCTGTCTCTGTCTCAGTCAGACTACGGCCTGTCTCAGTCAGACTACGGCCTGTCTCAGTCAGACTACGGCCTGTCTCAGTCAGACTACGGCCTGTCTCAGTCAGACTACGGCCTGTCTTAAGAGAACTTTTGTTGTCTCTCTTTCTTTTGGCATGGTTCACTCTGTCTCTGTGATTGTCGTGTGATGTTCTTCTCGGTTTTTCTTGCAGCAGCATTACAGCACCACCTACAGGCCTGACATGTGTACTACAGCATTTTGAGCTGGATCTGGCCCGAGTCTCGCCCCGAGTCTCGCCCCGAGTCTCATCGGTCATCGTACTCACCCAGGCCGTGTGCTCCTTCAGGTAACATCCTTGATACTCGATTGTGTTGGGGTGACGGAGTTTCTGCAGGAACTTCACCTCTTTGATGATGTCCTGCCATTTCTGCACACACACAAAAAACTCAACTCAGTCACAGCTCTAATGCTGTGTTTTCACCATGGTAAGGTTTGGCTTGGTTTGGCTTGGTACAGTACAGTTTGGAATGGTGAAGTCCTGGGTCCGGCTTGTGTTTCAATTGAGAACAGAACCTTTACTTGGTAGACGTGGTGTGGGCTGTGCCTGATGGGGTGGAGCCGGTCTTGCAACTCCCGGACTGGACTGTACCATTTTACTCTGGGACCCCATGGGAAGGGTGCCAAAAAATGGAACATTTGGGGATCATTATTTTAGTGCTATTCCTAATGAAAACACTAAAAACCGAACCGAACCATCACTTGGTCTCTTTAAATGTCTGCAGTGTTCTGCAGATATAAAATAGTGGACAGAAACTTATAAAGACAAATGTCAGCTAATGAAACAATGAGGAACGTTTTTAGGTGGAAAATGAAGTTTTCTCGTACTATTTCTAAGAGAATTCTAGATACTTCAAACTTCAAAGACAGATTTGTTAAAAATAATCAACATGTAATTGATTATTTCATTGTTTGCTAATTAATGGACATTGTGTTTTCACGTCTCTGCACAAATAATAATAACCAACTACTAAAAGTTTTAATAAAAAAATGTGAATACTTTCTGTTTTTGTAATAAAATAACAAAGAAATCATTAAAACTGAATCATTTTGTTTGTGGACAAGACATTTGAGAACATCATCATTTCTAGGTTTGACAAACATTTTAATTTTATTAAATCGACAGAGTATGAAGATTATCATTAGCTGCAGCTCTAAATACGTCACCTCATTCGTCTGCTTCCCACTGTACGACATTTTCTTGATGGCCACCACCTCATTGTTGCGAACGTCTCGAGCCTGTGGGCCGACAAACACATTTACATCAGTCTTCAAAGCCAAAATAACCCCATAAAACCTGCTGTATTTATGGAGCTTTTCTCGTTTCAAGACAGACATGTTCACACACACATAATAAAATGAGGGCTGCAGCTATCGAATATTTTGGTAATCCAGTATTCTGTCGAATATTCCATCAATTCATCGCGTAATCTGATAAAACATACTTTTATCCTCTTCCTCCTGTTACTTTGACTTTGCCGCGTTTGCTCATTTTCTCTGTTTTCACTGTTTTCGGTCCCGGCGTCTGCCGTTCTGTACCGCTAAACTGTCCGCACACGTTAGCCAAAGCTGGCTTCTGTCTTCTTCCTCTTTGTAGGGGACGCATAGTCTGTGGCGTCAGCACGTTGTGTCACACTAAAAAGAATCCGTGCGAAACGTGAGCTTTAAATTGAATTAAACGCGGCTTCGAGGCAGAGGATATTCCTCCATCACTTTTTGTAATCGAGTTACTCGAGGAATTGTTGCAGTGCTAAATATAATAAAGTCATAATAATGTCCTCACGTTTATTCTCCTTTCAACTTTTTATTTTATCACACTGTGAGCCCAGAATCGAGTCACATTGTTGAGTGTTGTTGACGACGTACAGTCAAAACATTGAACACGTCAGTGGATCGTCTGTTTGTTCCATGTTAATAAAGAAGAATAAAGTGTAAAACAGTTACAGGCGTGTTGTAAAGGTGCTTCAGTGAAAATCAAGCTTCAGAATAGTTTTTACTGACATCACTGTGAGCTGCATCAGCCAGAGAACAGCAGCAGCAGTCTGTGAAACAGTGACGTGATTTTTTTCCTCTTCCTCATAATTTATTAGTTTCTTCTCATCGTGCTTGATGCCCATGAGAGGCTGCGTCATAATTCAGATCAGAATGATTCACACTTTCGTCCCGTCTGCATTTTTATGACATTGTCTCCAAAAGTCTCAAACAACACCAGAAAGAGACACTAGATTTGTCACGTTTTGGAAAAAGCGTCACTAGAGAGTAGCGTCCTTCTGCACTAGAGGTAAGATCGGGCCTAAAAAATCCCGACCCAGCCCGAGCCCGACCAATTAACTTGATTTGCAGGCCCGAGCCCGAAGCAAACCCGAAATTTCAATTTATCCCATAGTATTTTGGGCAGAAAAAAATGCAAGATTTCTTAAGGTTAAAATAATCTACATATTTTTATGATCATGATAAATGAATGGAACACAGAATAAGAGGCCAGACAAAGAGAGTGAAAGAGAGATCTTGATGCGCACTCGCTTAATTATGCGAAGAAATACTGCAGCCCACTAGGCTTTAAATAGAATAACGCAAATCAAATAAATGGGAAAAGATATATGAAATTGTTATTTCTATAGTTTTAAAAAAAGTCAGCGAGAGAGAAGCCCGGCCCGGCCCGACCCGACCCGAACGTAATGATTGGTCGGGCTCGGGCTCAGTCTTAAGATCTTACCTCTATTCTGCACACAGAAATATGCTGTTCCTTTTTTAGTCATGAATGTCAATGGAAGTAAACACAAATGATTAGTTCATGATGGATCTTTAAAAACACACTGTTCCCAGTCAGATACGTCAGTAAGGTCAGGAACCTGAAGATTCCCAGCCCTAACTGTAGGTGTCACTGTGGTATGAACTCACAAAGTACACGGCTCCGAAGCTGCCGTGGCCGATTTCTCGGAGGTCGGCAAACAGCTTCTCGGGATCATCTTTGCAGAACAGATCTGCCACCTCCGGGTCTTTCAGGTTGCCCACCCGTGCGCTCGAGGGCATGGCCAGAGGTCAGAGGTCAACTGCTGTGAGGAAAGAAAGGATTAAAAAAATAGTATCCACTGATACTGAGTCCTGACCTGAAACTTGCATTTGCATTCTCTGACAAACGCTGGAGACCAAAACCTGGTCCTAATGAGACAGAACCTCATTTCTGGGGAACTGGTCAAGTTTAGGACTAAGATTTGAATTGTGGTTATGTTAAAGTCATTAACTGGTTATGGTTAAGGCAGAGCTCTACATAATCTGATAATCTTATTTTCTCTGAAAATTTTTCCCGCAGTCTTAATTTTTGTGAATTTAATTTTTTTAAAATAATTTACACTTACTTGTCATAAATCATTAACTAATAGATGACAAAATTAATAGACAACTATTTTGACAATCAGTGAATTAGTTTGAGTGTTTTTTCCTCAATAATTCCAACCAGTTTCCATGATGTTTCGGCTTCTTAAATGTGAATATTTTAACAAAGAACTCATTAAAAACTGAGTCATTTTGTTTGAGAATATGATCATGTCCATGTTTGACAAACACTGATCAACATTTTCTGACATTTTATGGACCAAACAACTAATCGATTAATCATGATCAGCAGATCATCAGGTATGAAAATAATCCTTAACGTGCCACCCTCATTTTCACGGTATATTTCCTTCTTCTCATGTTTCCGCTCTCATGAGTGTCTTTTTAATTCAGACTCACACAGAGAGTGTGAAACCAGCCTTGTACGCATGAAAACGTGCATCATGTGACCATTCAGGATGACTGGACACGTGCCTGTTGGACTAAACAGGAAGTCCATTCTCTCCTCTGAAGGTCTTTGCTTAGTGACACAAAACAGAAGAGAGTGAACTAAGTTTCAACCAACTGGTAACTAAGTCCTTGTTTTGCCCGAAGCCCAAATCTGATTTTTACGCAGATTCAGGTTTATGTGAAAACACGAGAGGCGAACAGATCTTTGCGGATCTGTCTGTCGCTTTGGTAGGATTTCTAAGTGTCCACTGAACGAGCGTCCACCATGTAGCGTCTCTGCCTCGGCATCCTAAGTGATATGCGTCCACTTTAGTCAACGTGTCAATGTGTCGCTTCAATTCAGCAGATTTCAGCTCGAGTGGAACAGGAAGTCCAACACTGACAACATACAGTAGAGCTGCAACCATTATTTCATTATTAATAGATTATTCATCAACTATTTTGATGATTGATTAATCGGTTTAAGTGTTTTTAAAATAATGACTTCCGCCAAGGAAGTTATGTTTTTGCCAGCGTTGGTTTGTCTGTCTCTCTGTCTGTCAGCAAAATAACTCAAAAGTTAAAAGTTAAGTATTTTGATGAAACTTTCAGTAAAGCGTGTAATGACGTGAAGGTCCGGGAAGAGCAAGACCGGCTCCACCCATGACAGTCCCATGGTTCTTCAACGCCCGCAGACTTTTCTCATACAAAGCTTGACTTTATCATGTTGAGACAAACTGAGCAGGAAGAGAAGAGCTGCTGGACGTCCGCCATTGTTGACTGTTGTGTAGCATCCGTGTCGTCATCGTTGTCGCAGCAGTACGACGCCACGTCATGTGTCTCACTGACGCAGCCGACTGAGAACAGCACCTGTACTTGGTAGGCGGGTGTAGATTTAGCCTGATAGCTGCGTCGTTGAACTGGTCCAAAGACAATGAACGACAAATGAATGACGTCCAGCAGCAGCAGCAGCAGCAGCAGCAGCAGCAGCAGCAGCAGCAGCAGCAGCAGCAGCCCCCCCGGTCGGTTTGTTGTTGTTTGGCTCAGTATGATGTCAAACTTTGGATGAGAACAGACTAAACACCAGCCGTGGGTGGAGCCAGTCGTGGTCGTGGACTGGACCATTTCGCTCTGGTACCCAGAGGGAAGAAACAAAATAACCAACCCCAACTGTGCCACTAATGAAAACACACAAAATATAATATGTTGTTCGAACCACTCGGTGGAAACACAGCTGCACTGTATCTAGGGATGGGACGATACCACTTTTTATGTCCAATATCACAAACTCAAGTCAGTGCTGATACTGATATTAGTCCAATGTAGTCATTTAAGACCATTTATGAGTTATAAACATTTGTGCTGAGTCATTTCAGAGTCATGTAGGAATTATGGATTGTAGATGTATTGGATTTTACATTTTTATCTGTTCTATATCCGATTCACTGATTTTGACCAATATCGGACTGATACAGACTCCCGTCCCTGACTGTACCAAACCAAATGATGGAAACACGAGGCAAAACATCCCTGAGCAAAGCGGTTGTTAACAATTACGTCAGCAAAATCACGAGTTACCATTGTTGTGGTCAAGCTTAACGGTCAGGTAATTTTCTTGTAAAGCAAAGTCGAGCACAGAATAAAAGAACGTTTACTGTTTTGCTCTCGATTCAACGGTTTTTTTGTTTGCGGTTTTGTTGAGCATTGGCCGATGCGCTTGACGCGCTGCTGGAGCATCGTTTACGTCATGACAGAAAACACTTGGTGTTCACGGACACCAGATTGAAAACCCCTAGAAAAGCTAACTGGCTCGGCTAGCTCCTGCAGCTAAGCTAAAGTAGCTTCACTTACCGCGGCTTTGCTGTGGGCCGAGAAACAACAGTTAGCAACAGAACTAGCGACCCCGCAGCCTCATAGCCCGGGTTTCTGTTGCCCACAAAATCAGCACGACTCTCGCTCCATTCCCGCCGAAGCCCGTCCTGACACCAGAACCCACAGTGGAACCAACGAACGTTGTCCAAATGCCCGCGGACACGATCCGAACTTTGGATTAGACAGTTGCCCCCTCGGCGGTACTAGCATCGGCTAACTGGCTACTTTAGCTTTGATAGCCTGACGCTAACATTAGCTGTTGAGCGGGGCGTGGCTGCCATTTTTCTGCGGTGAAACACTTCCGATCATGTTGTCCACAGTCACGGCCGCTTTTCGCGGAACACGCGCGTCTGAAATCCGTCCACAGATGTTCGCCGCGCCCCGAGTCTGCGCGTCCTCCGGACACCGTTTTTGTTCCTGCAAGATAGCACGGAGCAGCGGGGCGGGACTCACCGAGATCACCGGAAATGATTGTTTCGTTTCCGGTGCCGCCTCGCAAATAAAAGCACACAAATAATCTTGCGATGTACAGTCGCACCGAATCAGGACAGAAACGAACTCACTGTATCTTAGAAAGTAAGAACAGAAAACACAAGGATATAAGTCGTTTAGGATACATACGTTTTACTTCTGAATAGTTGTAGTGGACCAAGCGGACAAAGGACAGTGGGACACAGGATGACGTCAAACAGTTGAGACAAAGGGAAACACCGCCCCCCCCCAACACACACACACACACACACACACGCACGCACACACACACACCTGATATGTGTCATATGTTTTCTGTGACCACATTCATTTACACCTGATTTTAACAAAACACAATAATAAAGACCTATATCTCCAATAAACATACATTAAATACAAAGTAGTTGGACAGAAAAAGATAACACATAGAACACAAGATTAGGGAAGAAAAGCTCAGTGAAATACATTAAACCGTTTTAAACGCTTTTTGTCCAGCACAGTGGCAAGGGCTACAATGTACTGCCCCATTTCTGCTTTGAATACCAGAAAATGTGGTTTCCTGTTGGAAAATGTGTATTTACAGATATGGAATTTGGCAAGAAATAGGATTAAATTAATATAAAATGATAATAATAGCATCATTACCTTTGCTTTTGTTATCATATGGATGTTATAATCAAAAGATCCGATTATTATCTGATCACGGAGTGCTTGCCGCGGAAACATATTTTCAGGGTTAGTATTATACTATTAGCTGATAGGTTGCTAATTCAAAACAAGTGTATGAAAGGACTACACACAGCAACCTGCCTTTGCATCATCCACTCATAGATTACTCATTTCTATGCGGTTAGTTTTATCACTTAACAGAGTGAGAAATGTCATGTTTGGTGTGTGAGCATGTGAACTTATTGAAATGCGTGTGAGCTCACATTGATACACATTGATCACATTGATAATCATCCTATCGGAACATCAGTGTAAGTGAGTGCATAGTGTAGCTGAAATAACGATCCGGACGGAACACTGCCCGGATGCGCCAAATGTAATACTGTATTTCATGATTACTCGACACAGACACTTTGCCTCGAGTAATTGTAGTAATCAAATTACTCGAATTATTTGTGGAATCGTTACAGTCCTACAGAGAACTGCAAATAATGATGGCAAACAAACCCAAAACATGTGACCTAGGGTCATAACGTCTGATCAGCCGTCTTTAACAAGACAGAAACTTGTAAACTGCGGATCACAGATGTACAGCTACATTCTATAGAATGACTGTGACTGTGACTGTTTATGAAGCCAGTATTTTACTCCAACTTGTAAAATGTAGTGGGAAACACTTTTACAGTCTTTGAAGATGGCGTCACAGGAAGACAACTTCAGGTACTGGCTTCATATACAGTCTTCTATAGAATCTGCAAAATTCTGGACCCTCTGGTTTGTCTGTAGGAACCTGTCCTCAATAACACACAAGTCAAATGTCGTTTTCAGCCTAACAGTGGTTTTAAAAATAGCAATTTGTCTAGACACAGTGCTTTGCCCCGTGCACTGATGTTGTAGCTCTTTGAGTCAAAATCACAAAACACAAAATTTCCTCAAAAATCCCCCGATTGACACGATTGTGACACCAACACAAAGTACGAACTCGTTATCATCTGAAAATAGACCTAGACTGTCTGTAACTCTGGATTTTTACTTCACCCAGTAAAACTGCACTAAACACACTAAAGGCAGCAGCAGCATGAGGTGATTTTCCACGGCACAGTTCCAGCTCGGCTTGGCTCGGCTCTACTGTTTTTTGTCCCATTGGTGATAGTACCTGGTTCTTTTTAGTACTTTTTTTGTCTCAGATCTGCTGAAGCTGCATCACAGAGTAGGACTCAGGATGAAGGTCATCTTCCTGAAGATCATCATCATCATCATCACCATCACCACTTCCACCTGTGGAGAGAAGACGATGGAGGACAGAGGAGAAGAGTCAGAGTCACAGCAGAGACATCAGTCCAGTCCAGAGCAGCTTCATCTCCACGTTACAGTGATCACTTGACTTTACATTAACTTGTGGGTCAAACACTCACTTCCTGTGAAAATGACCCAGTAGCGCCCCCTAACGTGAAACCCAGTATAACAAAGTTGAAACGTACTTGCACCAAAACTCATGAAACTTGGTGGAAACATGTCACGGCCCAAGACGAACCAAAAAGTCTCAACATGACAGCGGCCATTTTGAATTTTGCGTTCACCTTGTTTGATGAAAAGTTATCAAAAGGCCTCACAGAAACTTCGATCCTTCACCACGAAACAGGAAGTGCCCTGTAAGTCTGCAGCGGATTGACCGATCCACTCGAAACTCTGGACTCTGGACAAGAGACCCGCCCTGAACACGTCTATGGACATGACTGACCCAACAGGAAGTCGGCCATCTTGAATGTAGCCTTTCAATTTAGAATTTAATGGCTAAACTTTCATCCTTCACCATTAAACACCAAGTTAGGGGCATAGCACCACCTGCAGGCAGGACAGCTCTAGACAGAGTCACAGACGAGACAGAGACGAGACAGAGTCACAGACGA
>JAFBJR010000206.1:96827-125099 GCA_016785285.1 Brachirus orientalis | reverse complement strand
AGAGTCACAGACGAGACAGAGTCACAGACAGAGTCACAGACGAGACAGAGTCACAGACGACAGAGTCACAGACAGAGTCAGAGACGAGACAGAGTCACAGACGAGACAGAGTCACAGACAGAGTCAGAGACGAGACAGAGTCAGAGACGAGACAGAGTCAGAGACGAGACAGAGTCACAGACAGAGTCAGAGACGAGACAGAGTCACAGACAGAGTCTGAGTGAGACAGACAGACAGACTGTGAGTTGACACTCTTAAGGACACACAGAGACATCACACTGTCCGGAGCCGTTACACTAACCTTAACTTACAGGGTCTAAGGATAGAGGGTGTCACTTGCTGCAAAGATGTATGTGTGTATACTGTATATGTACAATCTACGGTGCTTTATTGTTTTGTCTACATGTATCTTGTTTTGTTTTTTTTTTTAGGTCTTTTAGGCAGCATTTTTCAGTATATTATTTATTTTATTTATGTCTAATGTACAGCACTTTGTTTCAGCTGTTGTTGTTTTTAAAGTGCTTTATAAATAAAGTTGGATTGGATTAACCATCACAACCTCAACCTAATTCTAACCCTTAAATTAAACTCAAACAGGTGAGAGAACGTGAGGACCAGATACACAATACATTATACTAATGTTTTATCATTATTTTACATTCAGTCAAAATGATAATATATAATTGTTTTCACATATAATTTAACATTTTTCTTTTCAGTACGTTGTGTTAATTTTAGATAGGATTTTATTTTGAAAACCAGAAATAGGACTGTTTCAGCAGGTTCACCGTAAAGGAGAGAATATGGGTGCACTTCACATTTAGAAGTAGAAAGCCAAACGTCAGCTGGTTGGACCGCAGTAAAGTTAGACAGGTGTCACGTCCGAGTGCAAGCGTTGGTCCATTTCTGATTTTATTGTTTACGTTACGCATTTTCATGCTGCAGCATTTTATTCTATGCGTTTTACACATTGTCTATTAGAAGCAAAGGGGACAGATTATGTCCCCGCCAGGGACAAAAATAATTCAGCAGAGGCAGGAATAAATAGAGCAGAGCGGGTTTAAATCCCCACCATCCCCTCCAGCAAATCACACCCAGTTTATAAACATATTTTATCCTCATAATCATATGAACACTTCAGCTGAACGTCCTTCAGCTGCGAAGTTAGAACTGCGACTGAACAAAAGTCACAGACGTTTCACTTTTATTGCTCCTCCCCTTGAATATACAAGAAATCACATGACAGTCAGAGTGTGTGTGTGTGTGTTGAATAGGAAGTTGTGATTTTATCAGTCTGCTTTTAAATTATACAAAATAATTATTAAATTATACAAATGTCTCTAAGAAAATAAGCAGGATGACATTTTATTTAACATTATTGCTGCTGCTGATGCTGTACTTTTGTTCAGCAGTGTCAGTGAAGGGACAGCTCAGGGACATAAACCCAACTGCCATGTCCCCTCAGTCAAAACAAAATGGATGCCAGTGGAGATGAAAGAGAAACACAGATCTTAAACACTGGAACAACAGACTCAGCTTATTAAAACTACGTCAGTTTAAGTCTACGATATCTTAAGAACATGTTCACGTCTTTATCTCACTGTTAGACAGACTTTTCCAACTAATGTTGGTTCGTTAGCGCATCGTTTAAGTGAACAAACTGAAGTGAATCACTTACTGAGTCGATTCGTTCACCTCACAGTGAGCTCTGCTGTGACTCCACATCACAGGTTTTGTCGCTATGACAGTCGTGTTCAATGAGGTTGTAAACAAAGCCCAGAGGAGGTGCAGCTCTTAAACAAATATGAAATATAACGGTTGAGTTTATTCATTTATGAAGAGTTAAATGTCTACAATCATGATCGTCTCTCTGAAGATATTTTAATAAACAAAGTAACACAGGACCTTCTCTCTCTAATGAACATTTTGACCCCAGTTGATATTTACATTCAGCGAGTCACAGTCTATCATGTGTCCACTGAGATCATGTGTCCACTGTGATGATGTGTCCACTGTGATCATGTGTCCACTGAGATGATGTGTCCACTGAGATCATGTGTCCACTGAGATCATGTGTCCACTGTGATCATGTGTCCACTGTGATCATGTGTCCACTGTGATGATGTGTCCACTGTGATCATGTGTCCACTGAGATCATGTGTCCACTGTGATGATGTGTCCACTGTGATGATGTGTCCACTGTGATGATGTGTCCACTGTGATGATGTGTCCACTGTGATCATCACCCTGTGTCCACTGAGATCATCACCCTGTGTCCACTGAGATCATCACCCTGTGTCCACTGTGATCATCACCCTGTGTCCACTGAGATGATGTGTCCACTGTGATGATGTGTCCACTGTGATCATCATCATGTGGACACTGCGTCCGTCCTGAGGAGACCATTCATCTGCATCACCGTCCTCCAGCTGAACGTCCACACACTTCAGCTTCCACTTGTGCAGCAGCACTTCAATAGACCAGTCAGGACTAAAGCAGGAGGAGGAGGAGGAGGAGGAGGAGGAAGAAAGAGGAGGAACAGAAGGAGGAATAAAACATGAGTGTCCAACATTAAGAGTTTCAGGGTCGAGGCAGAACACTGGATCGTCCTATGGAGCTTGACTTGACAAAGTTTCTATTAGTATGATTGTGCTTTTAGCAGCATCTGAAATATAAGACACCATTTCCCAGAAGCCCTTGTGTCATCACCACAGAAACAAGTGCAGCTTTACCTTCTCTCCTGGTACGTGGTCCAGAACTGAGCGCTGGGGTTTTTCCTCAGAAGAAAAGCAACAGTCACAAGCACGTCTTCGAAATCTGAAACATGTTTCAACCTCAGTCACATTTCAAGGGTCAAGGTGAGACTCAACCTGCACTGACACGACTGTTACCATCCTCATGTTAACTTTCCTGACTGTTAGTTTCTAATAATGTTCTACTTTGAGGCTTGAGAATAGTTGTTAGTTGTTAATCTTAGCCCCAAAACATAGATGTTAACCTAAATCTTATCCTCTTACCTTAATTGTGACTGTATAATAAAATGTTGCTTCATTTTTAACTTAAAAATGGCCTCACTGTTAGCTGATGAGCTAAACATTTATTCTTCAGATACTTCCTGTCTGTTTCACATGTAGCTGTGATACACCGCACACACGTTCATGTAGCGAAAGACAGTTACCATCTTTATTCTTACTTCAACTGTCACTACTGTCATTATTATTATTATTATTATTATTATTATTACTACTAATACAACGACTTTTCCACCGACCTTGAGGCTCATAGAAAACATCTGACCCCAGGATGATGTCCAGCTTAGGAAGCAGAACCAGGTCCGGGGAGATCTCGCCCCAGGTGAGACCCATCACAGCCACGTCCCTGAGGCCGTTAACGTCACAGCTGCGTCTGCAGTTCTCCAGACACAGAGGAATCCTGGCGTGGTCCGACAGGATGACCCGTGCTCCGCACCGAGCAGCCACCACGCCGGGGAGACTGACGCCGGCACCGAGCTGTGGGGGCCGAGAGACAGCGCATGAGCTGCTGCATGTTCGAGCACACGCGTGATCCCAGACTCAAATGTTCTCCCCACCTCCAGCACGCTCTTGTGTGTTAGCTCCTCCCTCCGTGTCCATAGATACCGAGCCAGAACCACTGCACACGGCCACACATACATGCCATACTGAGGGTCGAGGACCTAAAGAAAGTGGATCACGGTCGCCAGAAGTAACAAACCATGACTGAACTCAACCAGCATGTTCAGAAGTATCTTCAGCTTATACAACACTAAATTTACAACACTAAATGTACAAGACTGAGGCAAGGTATTTAAAAAAGGAAAAATATCTACTGATGTGCAGGGCCTTTCTTATTCATTCAGTCATTTTCTACCACTGAAGCTGACCAGGAAGGCTGTGGCCTTCTGCAGTGGCAAGGGCCAATGGGGCAGGCCATGACCAAGCGGAAAGGGAACTTACAGTACTGTGCAAAAGTCTTAGTCCACCACCATCTTTGTTGTTTTTATGATGTCACTTTTGTGATCGTCGGCGTTTAGATTGAAAAGATGTGACTAAAAGTCAGACTTATACTATATGATCAACCTGTCAGTGAGTTGAACTGGTGCAACATGTAGGTAGGTAGGTAGATAGAGATATTAGATTTATAAATACTAAGGTATATATATATACTATTTCATATATATATGAAATAGTATATATATATATATATATATATATACATATATATATATATATATATATATATGTATATATATATATATGAAATAGTAGGTTGACCAATAACATTAGGGTTCCATTCCAGGTTTTAAAGAGCCATGGTTGTGTTACTGTTCAAGTGGAAATGTAGCTCACACTCAATATTTGATGTTATACAAGCATTTTTGTTGAAAAAGATGTTATTTTCAAACTGCATATGTGTTTCTCCATATTTTCAGGATGTGTTCCAATAAAGTGATGGAGAAATCATTGTACAGTTTGGTCATTATAGCATTGATGAAACAACACATCTAATGGTGGCCTAAGACTTGTACTGCACAGTGCTGTAGATTGTGACCAGAAAGTTGCCGGTTCAAATCCCACCAGGTCAAGGGCTGGGAAAGGTACCCAGTCCCCCACAGGGCCCCAGGGGTTGGAACCCTGGTAGGAACCTTCCCTTACAAGGAAACTTTCTAGGGGATGTTTAAATGCAGAGAGGAATTTCTCTACAGGGATCAATAAAGTATAAAAGAAATCTAATATAATACATATCTCAAACAACTTGACATGGGGTTAATGGTGAAAAATAACATTACAAAGGTTCTGTAATTGTAACGAGTAAGCTTATTTTTATCGCTTCGTGTAAGGTGGACTACTTATAGGACAAGTCTGGTGCCAGCAGCTGCAGCAATTCAAGCTGTAGGCTAAACAGTGTATCTTAATGTTGCTGTAGTTTAAAAGGTCATAGATGAATTTCGGCAAAGAGCTGGCAGTTTGTCCATTAATGATAATCTTTCAATTAATTTCTCGATAAATCAAGTACTTGTTTGGTTCATAAAAAGTCAGAAAATGTTTATTAGTGTTTGTCAAACCTGGAAATGAATGATGTTCTCAAATGTTTTGTCCACAAACCAAAATGATCCAGTTTGAATGATTTACAGCATTTACTTCCATTTTAATTAAGATATTTAATTGTCTTCTTTCCTATAGGACTCCTGTGGATTTTACAGATTACTAATGCTGTTATTTTGTTTAATAGCACTTACTGTTTCTAACAAAAAATGACTTACGACAAAGCAAGCAGCTAAAATTGTTGTCATGTCAGAAAACTTTCAATCACTTTAAGAATTGTGAGGGAGTTTGACAGTGTGTCACTGCAGGCAGACTCCGGCAGTTGTAAATAATCCGTCACTTTGGTATGCAGATGTATGTCCACAGGCAGTTCAGGCAGCAAAGCGTACAAAGGTCAAACCAACCTCAGGTATGGAGACAGACAGGAACTCCGCTGCACTTTTCTTCTTGTCTTCAAACGTGAACTCTTTGAAAGCTATGCTGGGTTTTTTGGCTCCACTCTGATCCATTGGACAACTTCACCACCTCACACAAAACAACACACATCAGTTAGTATTCTGTGTTTCATGTTTCATTTAAATTGTAGATTTAAAGTTTGCAGTAGTCCACATCAGAGGCTTCTTCTTCTTCTGGTGTTTATTGGCGGTAGCAAACAAAGTTAGGGTGCATTACCGCCACCAACTGGTAAGGGGTATGGATCAAGATAACAAAAAACCCTGAACCTTTATCACCTGTATTCTTTTAATCAGTCCAGATGCTGCCAGATAAGAAAATATGGTTTTATATTCTGCTTCTCCAGAACTGTTTTGTAAAAAAAGTCTTTCAATCGTCTCTATCCTTCCTGTCTCGTATTTCTTACACTTAACATGTTCTATCGTTTCTTCCTGACAACAAAATTCACATTTACCCGAGTCATATTCCCTCATTATGTACTGTGTAGTGTAGTTTTAAGCCCAGTGTGTCCCAGTCTAAGTCTTTACATGATCCTCGATCTGTTTCTTCCAGTCCACCTCAATTCTCCCACTTTCTTTTGAATTCTATAAAGTCCGAATATCGATATATAAAACTTTAAGCACGATGTTATCCTCATTTTATGAGTCAAATAGGTTTTACAGCTCCAGTTTTAATTTCCAAATTTAATTTGGATGGGGACAAAAAAGGCACTTTAGTACTAACCGATGCAGACACCTGATATCGGACCGAGCCGGGCCGTGATAAAACTGTATGTTGGAAAAGCAGCAAAAGTGAACAGAATGTTTTAGTTTTCGTTACCGTGTTGTCGGCGTCGGACATTCGAATACTTATCGTGTTATGGCGCTGACTCACGACACCAATGGACGCGTTTAAAGACCAGTCAATTTTACCCGTGTGTCTGGCGGGAAGGCTTGTCCCACCTTCGAACCAATCAGCGTTTTGCTTTCCGTCGACGCTGTAGCCAATGAGCTTCCTATTCTGTCTCAAGGGCGGGAGCTAACTACGTCAGTTGGTTACAGAAGCATCGTGTGGCTGGCTAGGCAGCTAGCAGTTGATATCAGCTTATTAGCTGTATACGTAAGCGTATAAACCGGGCGGACGTCCACACGGTTCTTACTTGTGACGCGAAAGACTGTGACAACGAGTTACACACGTCAGTGACGTCAACAATCTGTGTGCCTGGAGTCATCGACTAGCAGCAGCAGCTAGCCGGGCATCAGGCTCATGCTAGCGAATGTATACGTGTGGTCACCCCGGCTCTGCCCGACAGCTAGCTTAGCAGTGATATAAAAGAAAAATACAAGAGGAGGAATGAACCACAAGAGTAAGAAGAGGATCAAAGAGGCGAAGCGGAGTGCCAGACCCGAACTCAAGGACTCACTGGACTGGATCAAACACGGCTACTGCGAGTCCTTCGATCTGTCCCCCCGCACCGTCAAGGTACTGTTGTCAATGTAGCATCCGAAGCTAAGCTAATCGTGGCTAGTGGCAGGAGTGCGGCTTGTCACGTAGGCACGGACAAAATGTGCAGCCCGACAAACAGTTACGTCAAATACGTATATTACTGTATTTTTTAAACAAACAGTATAAACGCGTAAATGTTGGCGTAACCGTGTTCCTCCTGTTTACACGATACAAATGGACGTCGTTAAAATCAGCGCGTACTTAACTTTTTAATACAAAGTTGTGACTCAGTGGTTTGACACCTTATCTTGACAAGAGCAAATGTCATAATTAAGAAATTATTATATTGATTCAGGTTATTATTATATTGATTCAGTTTCTCACTAAATTCCAGTTTCTTTCCAAACTAAAAACTCGCCTGTTCAAATCAGTGTACTCCCTGTAATTACATTGTCCTGCTCTTGTATTGCTGTTTTGTGTTGTTTGTTGTTGTTTTTTTCTGTAAAGGTTACTCCGGTGTTCTGAAAAATGACTGTTCTATAAATATTTAAATCTCATTGTGGGAGTATTTGTTTTCTCCACACAATGCAGTGGTGGAGACGATGACCTATTGGAGCTCTTTAACTTATATATGCTAAAGTACCTTCTAGAGCACCTCTAAGGCAAAAAAAATTAGTTTAAAAAAATGTGATTGTTTCTAAGCGAGTGCCACTAATGTGTGGAGGTCCACGTGAAGTTCAGCTGTGGTCAATGAATGCATGAATGTTTCTTCTGAAAATAAGAAAGAAGAAACTTTTTGAAAATGTTTTTTAAAAAAGGACACTGTAATGGTGCCTCTCAATACGAGACCTGGTCCACCACACCAATAATATCACAGTACAAAGATTCTGTGATAAGGGATACATCACAATATCTAACTGAAGAAAACTAAATGTCAGTGAAAATTTTAGAGCACCTTAATTTATTAATTAAAATATTCATATTTGCCCTGGTGTATCGATTATGGCGTTGCCCGCGAACAGTTGTGCTGATGTTTGCCGTGTGTTACAGGACAACGTTGAGCGTGTGGACGCCCTCCATCTCAGTCCTGAAGAGTTCATTCGGCGCTTTGAGCGTCCGTACAAACCCGTCGTCCTGTTGAACTGCCAGGAGAACTGGCCGGCCCGAGAAAAGTGGACCCTAGAGCGCCTCAAACGCAAATACCGCAACCAGAAGTTCAAGTGCGGCGAGGACAATGACGGATACTCGGTGAAGATGAAGATGAAGTACTACATGGAATACCTGGAGAGCACCAGGGATGACAGCCCGCTCTACATCTTCGACAGCAGCTATGGGGAACATCCCAAACGGCGGAAGCTGCTGGAGGATTACCAGGTCCCGGTTTTCTTCAGGGACGACCTCTTCCAGTTTGCAGGCGAGAAGCGTAGACCGCCATACAGGTTTGATCTGTTTTCAGTGAACAATTAGTGACGTGAACTGACTAACTCTTCCTGGTTTTTAACGAGCCAGTCCGACTGTTTTTTGGTTCATTCTGCTCACATTCTAATATTGTGTTCATTCATAACTTTGTACAAAACTGCTCAGTGGTACCAAGTATTCATTGTTGTTGATTTTGTCTGCTTATCTGGTTTAATTAATTTTGTTAATTCCTCATACCTCGACATGTTAGACAAGAGTTAAAATTAGTTTAAACTACAATATGCCAGGAAAACAACCCAAACATTGAAGGAAGACACATTCAAAACATATTAATACCTTACCTGGACATTTGACATGAATTTGTAGGTGACACAGTGAAAATCAGACTGCTGGCACCAATGTGTTATTGGCCCTTTTCCATTGTACAATTCTAGCACTACTCGGCTCTACTTGGTTTGGTATCAGACATGTCGTTACTTCATAGTACCTCCTCAACGTCATAAACAGCCGTGACTTTCTACATGGCACAAACACACAAACGGTGGAGGACATCGAGGTGATGGTGGACTTGCTGCTCGCTCTGTGGACGGACCCCGGCGTGTTTTTGCTAACAGCAGCCGTATTTGCTCGCTGTAACACTCTTGCAATTTTTTAAAAATGGTGGGTTTGATTCTTGTGTCGGACGTCACGTTCAGTGGCCGGCAATCTGCTAACACAGCAGTTATTTACATGACATTGCCTGTTGCTAATGCTAGTGTTATATTTTTCCCAAATTCCATTTTATTTCTTCTTGAATTTTAATTTTTACTAATTAAATTTTTATATATATATATATATATATATATATATATATATTAAATTTTAATTCACCAGCAAAAACATTTCAAGCATCTTAAAATTGTTATTGAACAAAAGCCATGTTCCTCCTGACTCTGCTCTGAATTTAGGAGTTAATTTTGAATTTTATAACTAAAACTATATACTATAACTATAACTCTATAACTTTGTAGACTGCATGTTTGTCCCAGACAGCTGCCTAGACATTGTAGTGAAGGGAATCTTCACATAAACGTCCCCTCTGTCTCAACAAAAGACGAGTTAGACAGACGTTAGCTCGATTAAACTGTGCATGTCAACATACTGAGTGACGTCTGCAGCTCTGTTGTCAGTGAAAAGTTCAGCTTTGTTCAGCTTCACCATGAACAAATCTCTGATCAGATTCAGATGCAGCAATTCCAGTAGCAGGATTTTCATATGTGCTGTTATTAACCCGCAGTATCCCTTAACTGGTCGACTCTTGTCTCCACCACCACAGATGGTTTGTGATGGGCCCGGCTCGCTCGGGTACAGGCATCCACATCGACCCGCTGGGCACCAGTGCCTGGAACGCCCTGGTACAGGGTCACAAGAGGTGGTGCCTGTTCCCCACCAACACGCCCCGAGAGCTGATCAAAGTGACCAGAGAGGACGGGGGCAACCAGCAGGACGAAGCCATCACGTGGTTCAACGTGGTTTACCCGCGGACGCAGCAGCCCACCTGGCCTCCAGAGTTCACGCCCCTGGAGATCCTCCAAAAACCTGGGGAGACCGTGTTTGTGCCTGGTCAGTGGAGAAACCAGTTATTGAACTGCAGAGACACACCTGAGGCCACACCAACACCTTCTCGTTTTACAACAGATGTTATCTCTGTCCATAATCACACTAATGATGGGGGTCATTTAGGCCTCCAACTATCCATTATCTTCTCAAATTAATCAACTTGTTGTTTGGTCTATAAAAATGTCAAAATGTTGATCAGTGTTTGTCAAACCAGGAAATTCTTATGTTCTCAAATGTCTTGTTTGGTCCACAAACCAAAAATATAATTTGTTATGCAACAGGAAAAGTCATCACCCATAGTTTATCATGATATGATGATATCCAAAATCTAAGACCAGATCTTGTCTCATATCACCATATAGATGGAATTACTTACTTATCCCACCTTTTTAAATAAGTTTTTTATTTCAACTTTAATCTTTTTTTCAATCTTTTTGGTGAAAATTAAAATCTCCTAGTACCATGAGAACCCAGCAAATTAACAGATTAGCATTAGAACCCTTGCTGCAGTGCACACAGCTTCAAATATTATGATTAATATTATTGTTTTTAAATTTGACTTAATACGTGGCAAAAATCTGAACAGAAACTCCTCATTAATTATTATTTATTTTTGTTGTAATTCCCTTTGATTGTTCACATTGTTCAAGTTTGCATAAACAGTAGAACTGACGTGGAACAATTCAAACTGTCCTGCAAACATGTGACTGTCCCTCACCGAAACTGTGTCCTTTACACGTGTTTGGTTGATGATGTAAGCAGTCATGTCCATTTTCTCCTCCTGATGTTAATCCTCACTAGCTGTGTGTCCACAGGCGGATGGTGGCACGTCGTCCTCAACCTGGACACCACAATCGCCGTCACCCAGAACTTTGCCAGTTCCACCAACTTTCCTATTGTTTGGCACAAAACTGTCCGAGGACGACCCAAGCTCTCCAGGAAATGGTATCGGTAAGTGTTGGTCTCCACGGCATCCTCTTCTTTTAAGTGATCGGTTTTTGAAAATTTAATTCTACGAGATTCTGACCTTTTGTAGGTTGTGCCACAAGGAAAAACTGATTTTAGCCACTTTAACGAAAACACTTGGCCAATAAAATCTACGGCAGTTTAAATCTACAATATCTTCAGAACATGTTCACGTCTTTATGTCACAGGGACACAGGAGCTGCTGGTCTACTGCTGCCTCGTGTGGTCACTTTGTGTCACTGACGTAAATCTGAACAAAGGATTTCAAACCCTGAAGTGACAAAATAAGACATTTGAACTTAGTGATGGAGGCAGCAGTGGATCAACAACTCCTGTGTCCCTGTGAGCTAAAATCACTGGTTTTCTCTATGGACTTTGGTGTGGGAGAGTGAGTGGTGAGTGAGTGAAAAATACTCAAATTGTATAATCAATACAGTGAAATATCACAATATTTTGTGCGGCTATATTATATCGCTTTTTTTTTCATATAATTTTTTAAGTGATGTAACAAAGTTTTTGAGTAGCATAAAAAATCTATTGACGTTTCAGTTCACTAAATGGTGCTAAGTGCTCACTCTGACTGGAACTGTTGTGTAAGAATATTACATTATATGACTTTGGTAATAATCCAGGTGTGTCACTTGTGATGTCTCTGGCAATTCCCACCTTATCAAACTGATACTTTGATAATCAGAATAGTTGCTGATTGATATTCAGACTGGTGTGTCGTAGTAGAAACGTTTGTGTGTCCGTGTAAAGTAAACAGGGCTGTTCTCGTGGTCATAACCTGTCGCTGCACTGCTGCTCTTTGTCTCATCAGTATTCTGAAGCAGGAGAGGCCCGACCTGGCAGCTTTGGCCGACAAGGTGGACCTGCAGGAGTCGACGGGCATCGCGTCCGACAGCTCCAGCGACTCTTCGTCGTCGTCCTCCTCCAGCTCATCCGACTCCGACTCTGACGTATGTGCTCGTGCTAGGGTTGCAGATTCTGTACATGTTTATACAAAACAGTCAAGAAATAACTTAATCATAAAAGTAGTTTTGACAAGTTATAAGAACCTCATGAAACAACGAGGCTGTTGTGATGGATGTAACGTTAATTTAGCCACTTTTGCATGCGTTGTGTGTGTGTGTGTGTGTATATTAGAGTCTCTATCTTGATATAGCAGATATCAAGATAGAGACTCTAATATACAGTATATAATATATATATATATAATATAAATCTGCTCACAGGTTGTTTCTTTGGAATCATAAAAGAGTAACATACACTCTAAATCCACTCTAAAATATATATCTATAGACCCAAACATACATATATTAAATTATTTATTTATATATACTGATTATGATTATGAGATTTTTTTTGTGTTGGATTCAGTGAAGGAGTGAATAGAAGCATGACGTGACGTGGATATAAAATTCTGCTGACTCAGTCCCTCTCACTCAGGGAGTGGGATATGTGAACTCTGTGTCAGTCTGGCGGTAGCGCCGCCTGCAGACGCTAACATGGACTCAGGAGTGCTGTTGCCGTAACGGGACACGTGGTGACGCCACTGTGTCTGTGCTCTGTGTTCCACAGGCTGAGTCTGGCTCTGAGGGCGACGCCATGTCCCACCGCAGGAAGAAGAGACGCACCTGTGGGACGGCGGCCAACGGAGACACCAGCAGCCAGGACGACTGCGTCAGCAAGGAGAGGAGCTCATCGCGGTGACCTCCAGCCTCCTTCCAGCGGTGACTCCTCACCCCAACCCAGCTTCATTTTTATATCAATGTCCGAGTCTCTGAGTGACGGCTGCCTGTAGAGGCAAGATGGCTGTCGCTAAGCTGTGAGGTGGAGGAGGAAGAGGAGGAGGAGGAGGATGATCCTGGGGTTGTGGGCCTGTTGGAGAGCTGTCACCTCTGCTTTACAATCAGTCTCTGTTTGTCTCTGCTGCTCCTGTACTGAGAGGGAAATATGACTGTGAGGGACGATGGGAAACTTTCCTGGGCTTTAACAATGACTAAGCTGCTTTCTGAAGTGATGGTGTCCTGTGGTGTAAACAAGGGGCTTAAATATTTAGGCGTCGGCCTTTTAAGGGGATAGTTCAGGTTCTGTGGGTGTATGACATACTGACACATAGTTATTCACAGAGGCAGCAGAGACACAAGGAAAAACGATTTTCGACAATTTTAAGATGGAAAGAACCAAAGACTCATGTAATAAAACCTATGTCAACTGTAAGTCTACGATATCTTCAGAACACGTTCACGTCCAACAGGAAACCACTCACTCTCCCACACCAAAGTCCAAAGAGAAAATCAGTGATTTTAGCTCACAGGGACACAGGAGCTGCTGGTCTACTGCTGCCTCGTGTGGTCACTTTGTGTCACTGAGGTAAATCTGAACAGAGGATTTTAAATGCCGAAGTGACAAAATAAGACATTTGAACTTAGTGATGGAGGCAGCAGTGGATCAACAACTCCTGTGTCCCTGTGAGCTAAAATCACTGATTTTCTCTATGGACTTTGGTGTGGGAGAGTGAGTGGTTTACAAACTTCACTTTCCTTCAGGAAAAGTCTGTCTAACAGTGACATAAAGACGTGAACATGTTCTTAAGACATCGTAGACTTAAACAGACAAAGATTTTATGAGCTGAGTTTAGGACGGCATCAATTAACTGATTACTAAGTTAATTTCCAAATTGATTAATCAGTTTGAGTGTTTTTTTAATAATTCAAACCAGTTTCTGTGATTTTTCAGCTTAAATCTTTGCTTCAAATAACAAAGAAATCGTTAAAAGTGAATCATTTTAGTTTGTGGACAAAAACAAGACATTTGAGAACATCATTTCCAGGTTTGACAAACACTGATCAACTTTTTTTTTTTTTTTAAACATTTTCTGTCATTTTGTGAACCAAACAACTAACTGAGAAAATAAATTAATTGATTATTATAATTACTAGTTGCAGCCTTAGGTGAGTGTTTTGTTAAGAGGCTTGATGCAGTTAATCCCAGCTGAGTTTGCTCTCAGGTTGGCCTCTGTGTCTCAGCCTCATTCTTAGCAGCAGGGGGCGCTCACAACACAATCAGCTCTGACTGTGTGACAGTATCGCCTACAACTTAACTCCAGAAACTGCGAACTAGCCCTTTAACGTGGGCTGTGGTCAGTATTGGGCAGCCTTGAGTTGTAAATCCTCACCACGTCTCTGAACGTCTCAGAAGACTTAAAAACCTTTGTGCAGTGAAGATTCAGGTCCAGTTGTTGCTGCTCTGCTGCCAAGTGTAAGCCATATTTTCCATCCTTCTTCAGCACATTAGCCACAGTGTCACTTCCTGTTTTTTAAATGGTTCTGTTGAATTTCTTAAAGCCCCTTTTTTATTGCCTGTAATAATAAGGACAAATTTAAAAAAAAAAAAAAAAAGTTCTGTGCATCAAACCGATGATCCACCTGTTTTTCTCCCTCGCTACACTGATCTGTGTCGTTTTGCTGAGAATGATCTGCAGCTTCTCTGTAACAGTCGTTCACGCGCAGCAGCGAAGTGTGTTCATGTGAGGCTTTCAAGTGCCTGTCCAGTGTGAGGTCAGCCCACCAGCAGGGGGCGACGCTGTGCTTTTTTAATTCATTCACTGTTGAACTAACTGAAAAGACGCTGCTGGTTTGAGGTGAGTCACATGGTGCCTTTCACCTCCACCTGCCATGTGAAGTGACCTGGGACGAGGGTGTGTGTGTGTGTGCACGTGTGTGTGTGTGTGTGTGTGTGTGCGTGCACAGCTGCTGTGTAGAACAAGTGAGGATGAGACTGAAGAGTCTCTTCACATGACACAGACCGGGCTGTAGTAAATTAAGTGTTGTCGCTCAATAAAATCTTTTCTTATCACTTATTCATTTTTTAATTAACTTTTTCACTTCTACGATTCACACTATGTGGAATAATAACTGTACCAGGCGTTAGATTGGTTGGACAATTTCCTGTCACAGTTTTCCAGAACAGAACACTTGTGGGACTTTGATTTTAAAGAAGACTGGGTTTGTGTTTCAGTGTCGACAAAGAGAAACAGACTTTTATTTTCAAACCTGTGTTTCAGTGTGGAGAAACGGACTTATTTTCCAAACCAAGGTTGTGTTTAAGTGTGAAAGAGCAGGAATTGAGATTGATTTTGAAAAGTGGGATTATGCTTTCACAAACAGAAACAGACTTTTATTTTGAAAAAAGGCACAGACTTATTTAAGTGTGGAAAAACAGAAACTAACTTTCATAATTTTAACTAGATTTGTGTTTCAACATGGATGGACAGAAAGATACTTTTATTTTGAAAAACGGGCTGTGTTTAAGTGGACAGAAATTAAGACTTTTAATTTGGAAAGGGCCATTGTACTTTTCCAGACACTGAAACATACTTTTATTTTGTAGAAATGCAGAGACATGTTTTATTGTGGACAAACAGTAACTCTGACCTTTATTTTGAAAACCATGTTTGTGTTTCAACACGGTTTTACACGAAATTAGACTTTTATTTTGAAAACGATGGGGATATGCTTTAGTGCGGACGAACGGAAACTGCGCCTTTTATTTTAGCGGACAGGAATTGAGACCTTTATTTTGAAAACTGGTTCTCTATTTTAGTGGACACACGCACAGTGAGTCTTTGATTTTGATGTATGGGACTGTGTTTTCGTGTACATTAACGGCTACTGAGACCTTTTATTTAAAAACACAAAAACAGATTTGGATTGACGAAAAGAAACAGACTTTTACTTTGAAAGCTGTGGCGGATTTTCTAGTTTTGTTGTTTCGTGTCTTTTTACCCCCCTTCTTTTAAATCTCAAACTACAGGTATTTTTTCACAAAGCAACTCTGTAATACAACCATATCCGGTCGTGGCTATTAATTTGAAGGAGAGTCGGATGTGGAACGCCCCTCTGCAGCTTGTAGCGCTCGGGACACGCCCCCTGATCAGGCAGGTTGTATGAGGAGGCGGGGCGGGGCTTCAGTTACGCACACATTCAAACACGCGCGCGCACACACACACACACACACACACACTGTCCTGTAACTCGGTCTTCATTTAAACTTTTAGTTCGTGAAAACCTCAACATGGACCTGGACCCGAGCGCCGTCTTTCCCGCCATCCTCTTCACCATCATCGCTCTTTATTTCGCCTCTTCGCTCCTCAGTAAGAAGACCGACACCTCCTCCTCCTCTCCCGCCGGGACGAAGAAGCCCTCTGTCGGCTACGGAGACGGCGTCCCTCCGTCCAGAGTTCTGGAAGAGCCGCTGCGGTCCGAGCTTCAAATCTCCCCGGGACAAGTGCCTCCACCTCCGGCTGTGCACGATGTCGGACCCGCTGAGAAGATCCAGGTCTCAGCGGACAAGGTAAAATCCAACTACTTTTTAGCCATAACTTTATTAATGTGATTTCCCTGACAAACTCCGTGTTCAGGTAATTTAAGTCCAACAATTCACCAATATATTGAAATTCACGTTATTATTGGAATAATTAAAAAAAAATCGGTTCACTTTAGCTTTCATTAAAATAAAACTAAGAGCATTATATTAACACTCATAATTCACATTTTTTTTTATAAATGCAATAACCCAATTTATAATGTGTTAATTACATAAGAAAACTAATTACTCATGATACACAACCATTACATTATTAAAAATGTTGCAGTGTTACATAATCAAAATAAATCATTGAGAGGACTGTACAAATCTGCTTTAAACTTTTCTAATGTCGCTTCATCACTCTATGTCACATTTTGTTAAAAAGAAAATGACAAAAGGGATTTATTTTATTAAAAAAAACAAAACAATGGACTTTGGTGTGGGAGAGTGAGTGGTTTACAAACTTCACTTTCCTGTTGGAAAAGTCTGTCTAACAGTGAGATAAAGACGTGAACATGTTCTGAAGACATCGTAGACTTAAACTGGTGTAGATTTTATTTGCCAAGTCTTTTGTTAAGTGGCTAAAATCAGTTTTTCCTCATGTCCCCACTCTATATGTAAATTCATTCTAACAGAGGTACTGTTATAACTGTGCTGTGTGGTTTGGGATTCTGTCTTCTGTTTTTCTCACACGCACATATATAAAGCTGTAGTGGACGCAGTGTGAACGCAGTGTGAACGAAACCAAACATTCTGCTTTAGAAGCTCCAGAGTCAGAAGGTGGTAAGGTGCATGTGTGCATGTGTGCATGTGTGCAAACGCAGCACTTCAGAAAAGACATGAGCAGGTGTGTGTGTGTGTGTGTGTGTGTGTGTGTGTGTGTGTTCTTGTACTTGCTGCAGAGTGAGGACCAAAAATCGTACAAAGTGAGGACATTTTGTCAAAGTGAGGACATTTTGTCTGGTCCTCGCTTCTTTAAAGGGCTTTTCCAGGGTTAAGACCTGGTTTTTAGGGTTAGGGTTAGAGTAAGGGGCTGGAGAATGTATTATGTCTATGAGGGTCCTCACTATGATAGAAGCACAAATGTGTGTGTGTGCACGTATGTGTGTGTGTGTGTGTGTGCACGTGTGGGCTGTCAGGACAGAGACAGGTCGGTGGACACTCAGGAGGACTTTTTTTTGTCCTGGTGTCAGAGGCAGATGGCAGCCGACCGTCAACCACAAGCTGCGTCTGACAGATCCTCTGTCTCAGGTCAGAGGTCAGAGGTCAGCAGTCCTTTCAGGGACCAAAGTGCAGACAGGAAGTACTGAACCATTCGGTGAACAAATCTTTTTAATCCACTGACTCTAATGATTCACTACAAAGAAAACAACTGCTTTGACCGTCACTAGTTTACGTGTTTGTGTCGTCACGGCCGTTGCTATGACGACCCCGCACATGTCCAGGAGGAGCTATCAAGTCATGGAAAACAAACCGAGTAGAGCCAAGTCAAGCCGGGCTAGAACTGTGTAGTGGAAGAGTTCCATTTGTCTGACGATCCGTATATGTATCACTTCTGCTAACACATGTGTAATCCACTGTCCAAATGCTGCTGCTGCTGCTGCTGCTGCCGCTGCTGATGCTGATGCTGATGCTGATGCTGATGCTGATGCTGCCGCTGCTGCTGCTGATGCTGCTGCTGATGCTGATGCTGCCGCTGCTGCTGCTGATGCTGCTGATGCTGCCGCTGCTGATGCTGCTGCTGCCGCTGCTGATGCTGATGCTGATGCTGATGCTGACGCTGCTGATGCTGCTGCTGATGCTGACGCTGACGCTGCTGATGCTGATGCTGCTGCCGCTGCTGCTGCTGCCACTGCTGATGCTGATGCTGCTGCCGCTGCTGCTGCTGCCGCTGCCGCTGCTGATGCTGCTGCTGCCACTGCTGATGCTGATGCTGCTGCCGCAGCTGATGCTGATGCTGCTGCCGCTGCTGATGCTGCTGCTGCTGATGCTGCTGATGCTGATGCTGCTGCTGCTGCTGCTGCTGATGCTGCCGCTGCTGATGCTGCTGCTGCCACTGCTGATGCTGATGCTGATGCTGCTGCCGCTGCTGCCGCTGCTGCTGCCACCTTGTGGTGATGCACCACAGATTAGGTCGTCATTGGACTAGAAAGATATACAGTAAATATCTGGAAGCACTGATAAACATGTTTTCATTCTTGTACATTTTACATACATACATAAACAAAGTGTGACATTACTTTAAAAACTTTACTGCACAACAAGATACACATTTATTTTTTTAACTAAGCCTTTAGAATTTGCAAATTGAATGACTTCAAATTTGATCCGCCCTCATGAATTTATATCACTGTGACTGCATTAACCAACCAAACAGTCACTTTATCTCCCACCATTTGTTATTTATCATGTTTGTGCTTAACATTGTTGTTTTTTACACTCATTAAAAATAAGTTAGCAAGAAAACGTGAACAGAACAGGGACTCGACTTAAAACTGCGATAAAAATGGTGACATGTGTTTTCATGCATGACTCAGCAGAATGAGACACGCCCACATCCAGCTGCCTCAGCATGTCCGACATGTGACACCGTGAACATACGTGTAAATATAGGATCCGTGTACCGGTCGGTCACACGGTACAGCAGCGGTGCGTGCATTCCTCTGGCCTTTTAAAGGCCTGAGCAGGAAGAGGTGAAAGGTCACAAATGAGCCACACCCACACACAGCGTTTATCGGTACTGACACATGAGTGGTTATGGAACGAAGCCACGAAGGTGACGCTTTCGCAGGAAAATCAGAGCTGACTGCGCTGTGAGCGCCCCCTGCTGCTGACAACCTGCCTGAGACACAGAGGCTCACTGTCAGTGAAAACATGGCTGCCAAAACCAGAGTTACTCTACAGAAGACTCAGAACATGTTCACGTCTTTATCTCACTGTCAGACAGACTTTTCCAGCAGGAAAGTGAAGTTTGTAAACCACTCACTCTCCCACACCAAAGTCCATAGAGAAAATCAGTGATTTTAGCTCACAGGGACACAGGAGCTGCTGGTCTACTGCTGCCTCGTGTGGTCACTTTGTGTCATTAATTTAAATCTAAATAAATGATTTTATATGCCGAAATGACAAAATAAGACATTTGAACTTAGTGATGGAGGCATTATGAGGACTTGTCCCAGAACCAGCACCAGAACCAGAACCTTGAATCTTTCAGATGGAGCCTGTTGACAACAGGTGTTAATATTCACTTTTAATGATTATTTCTTTGTTATATAAAAAAAAGAAAACAACAAAAGAAATTAATCAGAAAATGTATTTTTATGTTAAAAACTCAAATTAATTGTCAAAACTAAATATTTGACAATTAATTTATTTATTGATCTATTAATAATTGATTAATCATTAATTGTTAATGATTATTTTCACAAAGCAACATTTAAATAATCTTTAACTTTCTATAACAACTTTCCAGACTGCCCCAGAACCAGAACCTGTCCCAGAACCAGCATCAGCACCAGAACCAGCACCCAAATCTGTTCCAGAACCAGCACCAGAACCAGCACCCAAATCTGTTCCAGAACCAGCATCAGAAACTTCCCCAGAACCAGCATCAGCACCAGAACCAGCATCCAAATCTGTTCTAGAACCAGCATCAGAAACTTCCCCAGAACCAGCACCCAAATCTGTTCTAGAACCAGCATCAGAAACTTCCCCAGAACCAGCATCAGCACCAGAACCAGCACCCAAATCTGTTCCAGAACCAGCATCAGAAACTTCCCCAGAACCAGCATCAGAAACTTCCCCAGAACCAGCATCAGCACCAGAACCATCACCCAAACCTGTCCCAACACCGGAACATGTTCCTGAATCAGCACCAGAAACTGTGCCAGACCCAGCATCAGAACCAGCACCCAAACCTGTCCAAGAACCTGTCCTAGAAGCAGCATCAGCAACAGAACCTGTCCCAGAACTAGAATCAGCACCAAAGCCTGCCCTAGAACCAGCATCAGCACTGGAACTGGACCCAGAATCAGTAAAAGAACCAAAACCTGTTCAAGAACCACTCACCAGACAGGAAACTGTTGTACCAGAACCACTTACAGCACAAGAAGTTGCTATCCCAGAACCTGAGCCTGTATCAGTGCACAAACCTGAGTCAGAACCAACATCCATTCTAGAACCAGTAAACGAATCAGAGACGGTAACAGAACCAGTTCCAGCACATACAGTTGCTGTTGTACCAGAACCTGCTGTGGTCGTTGAACTAGTTGCAGTCTCAGAACCAGTACCAGTGCCTGAACCAATCCCTGAACCTGCTGCAGCACCAGAACCTGTTTCTACAGTTGATCCAGAGCCTGAACTGGTATCTGAAGTGGCCCTGCAGCCTGTGGACGGGCTGATCCCTGGTTCCACTGCAGGAAGCCTGTCCAACCCTGGACCTGTGGCCCGGATGTCCTCCGATGTCCCTGAGCAGGAGACGGACCTGGACAACAGTAAGGTTCTGCACGTCTGATCATCAGCTATTTTGATGATCAGTGAATCAGCGAATCAAACAGCAGATTAACCAATTATGAAAATAATCCTAGATTAAAGTTCTAATCTACAACCTTGTAATCTGCTCTTTTGTTGTTGTTGTTTCAGTAAACAGCATTAGTTGCGTCTGAAACGTTGCTCGTGGACACGGTTGTTCTGACCCGATGTTAGCGATGTTAGCGATGTTAGCAGGGGGGCGGAGTCGGTCACTTCCTGTGTTGTGCTGTGTTTCAGACATGGCCGCGGCTGATGATAAAGTCACCTTCACTGTGGGGAAGAAACAGAGCAAGTTTGAGACGCTGATGACCAAAGAGGAGATGGAGGAGGAGCAGAGGTCAGTTCACAGGTCATCTGCTAACACATGCTGCTAACACACGCTGCTAACTGCTAACACCTGCTGCTAACTGCTCACATGTTAACGCCTGCTGCTAACACATGCTGCTAACACATGCTGCTAACTGCTCACATGTTAACGCCTGCTGCTAACAGATGCTGCTAACTGCTAACATGTTAACGCCTGCTGCTAACAGATGCTGCTAACTGCTCACATGTTAACACATGCTGCTAACACATGCTGCTAACTGCTAACATGTTAACGCCTGCTGCTAACAGATGCTGCTAACTGCTCACATGTTAACACATGCTGCTAACACATGCTGCTAACTGCTCACATGTTAACGCCTGCTGCTAACAGATGCTGCTAACTGCTCACATGTTAACGCCTGCTGCTAACAGATGCTGCTAACTGCTAACATGTTAACGCCTGCTGCTAACAGATGCTGCTAACTGCTCACATGTTAATGCCTGCTGCTAACAGATGCTGCTAACTGCTCACATGTTAACGCCTGCTGCTAACAGATGCTGCTAACTGCTCACATGTTAACGCTTGCTGCTAACTGCTCACATGTTAACGCCAGCTGCTAACATGTGCAGCTAACGTGTTCTGCTAACACCTGCCTGAGGGGGCGCTGCTTCAGCCTCCGCACAAACTACAAACTACTTTTACCATTAATTTAACTTTATTTAAGTTACAGTACAGTTTTATCACAATATTTAATTCCTGATCCAATATTATCAGGATGTTTCACAAAGTCACGATATCATATTGATATTATATTTTATTATCTTATCTATATTATATGATATGATATAATCATGATAATGCAAAACTCTCAGTATTTGCAAAATCATACTGTAAAATGCGATAAATTCCCTCAACATTCTACTGGACTGAAACGTCAATTCATTTTTTATGCTAATCCACAAAAAGTTTGTTTGTAACAACAGTTCAAACATAATATAAATATATATAATATGCGTGTATATATATGCGTGTATATATACGTGTATATATATACGTATATATATACGTATATAAATATATATATAACACAAATCCATACGACTGACCAGAGATACATTTGCGTCCATACTTTTTTTCCCAACTTCTGGACTGGAACGCGGTGAACTCGGAGGTGATGTCTCTCTCTCTCTCTCTCTCTCTCTCTCTCTCTCTCGGTGATAAAAATCGGTGTGTCGTCTGCATCGTGACGTGTCGCGGGTTTTGTTGTTTTCCAAATAAAATCTGAATGTTGAAGTATCCGCAGCGGAGGCAAAACTGACGCAGCAGCTTCCGGAGTCCGACATCGCTGCTAACTTAGCCTGCATGCTACGTGCTAACAGCACAGCTAACAGCTAACGGTGAGTCACTAACTGACAACATCAAAACAAAAAGTGTTTGTTTAAAAATGATCTTCATTATTCACCCTTTTTAAAAAGCCTTTTAGTGAGGGTTTAATAATCTGAGGTTATTCACAAGATTAGCTAGGTAAAACTGTGACAAAATGATGAGATTAAATGAGTTAATGAAGAGATTAAAGTGGTCGCCTGACAAGATTAATATGTATCAGTTTATGATTTTTCATTTATACATTTGAGGTCAAAGGTAAACTAAAACCATTAATTTGTAAATAAAATGTATAAATATAAATGATTAAGTTCATTCATTTATGTAAAATAAAAGTAAATTCATAAATGAATGAACATGCAAAGTTAAATGTCTCATCCTCTATGTTTAATAATAGTGATTAGATTTTTGATCTTACAATTATACATTTACATTTGTTAGATAATAATCATCATAAAGTGATTCATTCCTCTGTATTTGTGTATGTTTGATGTTGCATGTATAAATCTATGAGATTAAGGTGGTTTGTTTGATCAAAGTGGTCAGTGAATGAGATTAAATGTATTCATTTATGAAATAAAAAGTGGCAAATTCATGAGGTTGAATTTATACATTTTTGAGATTAAATACATGTATGCTTTTATTTAGGTATTTATTAAATAAATGTATGCATTTATTGAAGTTATTGAAGAGTTAATCTCTGAGATTAAATGGATAATCTCTCCTCTTTCCCCCTGTTGTTTCAGCTCGGCGTCTGAAGGAGGAGGAGTTTGAAGTTTGTTGGATTAAATTAAACATCTGTCCATCTGTGGGCGGAGCTTCACAGTTGTCAGATTGTAGCTTCTTCTGGTTAACGTGGAAACTCGGTAAATAAATAGATATTGTGATTTTGAAGGTTCTGCTTTTGTGTTGAGGTTTAACAGAAACAAACCACCAAAGTCTAGTTTTAATGTTAAACATGAAATAAACGTGTGAAACTGAACACGTGTTTTTGTTTCACTTCTCATTATTTTGGACCGAAACAGTTTATCAATTATTAATCTGTTACTAAATTAATTGTCAACTATTTTGTCATCAATTAATGAGTTTCAAATTTTGTGTAATTCGTAAGACTGCATCAGTGAATTGATTATTAATTGATTGATTAAATTAAACACAGACTATTTTTGATAAACAGTTAATCAGTTGAAGTGTTTTTTTTTCTGATTTTTCAATAATTTAAATCAATAAGTTTGTTTTGATTTTTGAGACATTTGAGAACATCATCATTTCCAGGTTTGCCAAACACTGATCAATATTTTTATGAATTAAATGATTAATCAATTAATGGCGGAAATAACTGACACATGAATCAATTATGAAAATAATCATCAGTTGCTAATTCAATTAGTTTGTAATGAATAATTAAAGAAAATGACTCAGTTTGAATGATTTCTTTGTTCTATGTCACAGTTCAAAGTTTATATTCAATAACAATAATAATCAATCAATCAATTGACAATTGCAATTATTTTGCACGTGAAATGTACTGTGATGTCATTTTCTTTATTTATTCGTCGCTACATTAGCTTCTTTACATTGACTTTAGATACAGGTGAGTGTGTGTGTGTGTGTGTGTGTGTGTGTGTGTGTGTGTGTGTGTGTGTGTGTGTGTGTGTGTGTGTGTGTGTGTGTGTGTGTGTGTGTGCTCATGTTGTGGGGACCTAAATGTGTCTCCACACTCACATTATGGGGACTTGTCTTCCTTATGGGGACAAAAATCAAGTCCCCATAACGTAAATGACTCCATTTTAAGGTGAAGACATGTTTTAAAGTTAGGCTGAGGTTAGGGTTAGGTTAAGGTTAGAGGTCAGGGTTAGGGTTAGGACACTAGTAATTATGGTTAAGGTTAGAGTAAGTCTGCAGGAAATGAATGGAATGTCCTCTGTAGTCATGGAAACCAGTGTGTGTGTGTGTATGGACTCATTTCCCAGGGTGCAACAGGAGCAGCTGGCGGCCATCTTCCTGCTGCTGAGGGAGAACCAGGAGGCGTTGGGGGAGGTGACGGAGGGAGACATGGAGGAGCAGCTGAAGCTCTACTCGCTCTGAGACACCGTCCTCTCAGGAAACCTGGTCCTGTTGCTACAGCAACGAGGACAACATCAACATCAGAATGTGTTGTTGTCTCCAAATCACTCTGTCCTTTCATTTGTCCATTACATTCATCAGTGTCCATCATGAAGGGATACTTTAGGTTTTTAAAGGGTTGTTGTGTGAGAAGCTGATGAGAACCAGGATGAAGACAAATGACTTTAGCCACAAAATAAAAGAATGACGTCAGTTTAAGTCTACATTATCTTAAGAACATGTTCACGTCTTTATCTCACTGTTAGACAGACTTTTCCAACAGGAAAGTGAAGTTTGTAAACCACTCACTCTCCCACACCAAAGTCCATAGAGAAAATCAGTGATTTTAGCTCACAGGGACACAGGAGCTGCTGGTCTACTGCTGCCTCGTGTGGTCACTTTGTGTCATTGAAAGAAACCTAAATAAAGGATTCTGAATGCCGAAGTGACAAAATAAGACATTTGAACTTGTTGATGGAGGCAGCAGTGGACCAGCAGCTCCTGTGTCCCTGTGAGCTAAAATCACTGATTTTCTCTATGGACTTTGGTGTGGGAGACACTCACTCTCCCACACCAAAGTCCATAGAGAAAATCAGTGATTTTAGCTCACAGGGACACAGGAGCTGCTGGTCTACTGCTGCCACGTGTGGTCACTTTGTGTCATTGAAATAAACCTAAATAAAGGATTCTGAATGCTGAAGTGACAAAATAAGACATTTGAACTTAGTGATGGAGGCAGCAGTGGATCAACAACTCCTGTGTCCCTGTGAGCTAAAATCACTGATTTTCTCTATGGACTTTGGTGTGGGAGAGTGAGTGGTTTACAAACTTCACTTTCCTGTTGGAAAAGTCTGTCTCACAGTGAGATAAAGACGTGAACGTGTTCTGTAGATATCATAGACTTAGTAGATTTTATTCGTAGATTTTATTCGCCAAGTCTTTTGTTAAGTGGCTAAAATCTGTTTTTCCTCATGCCTTTTGAGTCTCTGAGTCTCCGGCTGGTTCTCGGCACCAGGGGGCGCTCACAGCACAGTCAGGTAAACATCATACAGCCACACTGTTCCTCTCTATACCTGCAACATTTAATATAGTTTTTAAAAGCCAAGGAGTCAGTGACACCTAGTGGTGAAACTGCACATTACAACACACTTCAATGATATATATATACAGTATATATATATATATATATATACGCGTTACTTGTCCTCCCATAAAAAACACATTTCATTTTCCAGACAATATTAACATTTTTCCTTAAGTATTACAGCTTTAATTTATCAGTTTTAATGTAGAATCCACCTGTGATGTCATTTTTCATACAAAGTTTTATGAAATGATAAACCTGAACTGGTTCTTCACACACACACACACACTCCTCTGTTTTGTCATTGTTGGATTCTTCTTGTTTTTTATTTTATTTTTCTTCCTAAAAACAGGATTTAAAGTCTTATTTATTTTGATTGTGATATAATATAGATAATGTTGTTCCATGAACTGTGATTATAGTGTGTAATCAATGGTGACTAAGACGCTGTTTCCCGTCTGGCCTTGTTCATGTTCAGGACACTTGACGTCTCTTGTCCTTCGTCGGTGTCTCCTCCTGATCCTCCTCCGTCTCTTTAGGTCCAAACTTGTTTGTCCAGGTGATTTCTTCTCTGCCTCATCAGTCATTTTTATTGGAGGAAGTTTGTTAATAATATAAAGTGAGTCAAAGTCTGGTTCTTCAAACAAAACTAAAACGTTTTACGTGCTTTTAAAGGCTCTTTCTGTGATTCACACCATCATCCCTTATTACATTACTTATTTCATTTATAGTCAGAAAATATTTTTCCTGACGTCACTCTTTATTACACCAATATTATGTTTTATGATGATATGATTATAAAATCATACAATTCTTTTCTCATGATTCTCCTTAAATGAAACCGTGTTTTCTGGTATTTGGAGCAGAACTTCGTTCTGAACACAAACTGTTTCTACAATGTTTCATGTTTTTAATCGAACTTTTATTTTGATTTCTATTTTTCTGTCCAGCTACTTTCCTTTAAATGTGTGTCATTGTGTTGTTTTATATAAAGTTTGATTCAATCATAATAATAATAAAGTAACTTTTTTAAAAGTGACTTTTAGGTGTTTTCACCAAACCGGATGTCTCTCTCTGTCACACACACACACACACACACACACCGGGACACTGAACGTGGACTTTGGTCGCAGCGTCTCACCTGAGCTCACGTGACAGGAAAACAAAAAGCAGCAGCAGCAGAAGAAGAAGAAGAAGAAGAAGAAAATGAGGCTCTGCTCCGTGAACCGTGTGTTTCTCGTGGCGGGAATCGTCTGCTTCACCGTCTGCACCGTTTTATACAGACTCTGCAGTGACGTCACGCCTGAGCGCAGGTATGTGGACTCACGTGATTCACATCAGCTGTTTCTCTGTGGAGGAGGAAACGGGGCGAATCTGAAAAAGGCCATAACAGAAAAAATAATACACTAAAAACAGATGAAGTGCGGCGAGTTTTTATACAATAGAATGATTTGCTTCATTTGATGAAACATATTTCAGTCATTTATTTTTGTAATTATTTCTATATTTATTTCTCTTTTGATTTTAATCATATTCGTCTTCAATAAAATTAAACAGGAAAGTGAAGTTTGTAAACCACTCACTCTCCCACACCAAAGTCCATAGAGAAAACCAGTGATTTTAGCTCACAGGGACACAGGAGCTGCTGATCCACTGCTGCCTCCATCACTAAGTTCAACGACTTATTTTGTCAATTCGGCATTCAGAGTCCTTTATTTAGATTTAAATCAGTGACACAAAGTGACCACACGAGGCAGCAGTAGACCAGCAGCTCCTGTGTCCCTGTGAGCTAAAATCACTGATTTTCTCTATGAGGTTTGGTGTGGGAGAGTGATTGAGACAGTCATTATAAAGCGATCATTTAAAGATCTCTCTTTTCACACTGAAGTCTGATCGGTTTGTTTTGAGTTATTGATTGATTGATTGACAGCTGACACTGAGTCCTGATTGGTCGAGGGTCTGTTTGGTGTCATCAAGTGATTCCCTGATTGTGTGTGTGAACATAAACACGCTTGTGTTCAGTGATTGTGTTGTCGTGTCAGTGAGCAGACAGCAGGTGGCAGCGTTGGTCCAGGAGACGATGAAGTGGACTGGAGGATTTTGCCCTCACATCATGAAGAAGAAGAAGAAGACAAACCATCGGTGAGTGTTTTGTCCTCACGTGACCCTCATGACCTTTACAGTGTTAAAGCAACACAAAATGGATGTTTAAAAACCTTTTGTGAATCAGAAGTAACCTGAACTCATTTTGCACGTTTTTGATGATGACGATGACGACGACAATGACGATGATGATGATGATGACGACAAAGGTGTCTGTGAAGATTCTCAGTCATCCAGGTCATGGTATCCAAAAGTGTAGCAAAAAAAGGCAACTGGACTTAGTTGAAATTGTTGAAGACGTTTCGCCTCTTTGTCATCCAAGAGGCTTCTTCTTCTGAAGAATGATGATGATGATGATGATGACGATGACAGCATCGTTGATGATGATGATGATGACGACAACGACATCGGTGACGATGATGATGACGACAACGTCGATGATGATGATGACGACAACGACA
>JAFBJR010000206.1:74634-84634 GCA_016785285.1 Brachirus orientalis | reverse complement strand
GTGTCATAGTTTATTTTCCTCATACTGTGAAGATAATTTACAAATGGACATCATGATCTGTTGAAGAAGAGCTGAAACTAATGACTGAGACCAGTTAGAACTCAATAGACCCATTCAAACTGAGTTGTTTTGTAAGCAGAATCGCCCCCTAGAGGTGATTTAATATATTTCACTGTTGGCTTCTATGATCTCACATAACAGCCTTTAACTTAGCATCTCAGCTACATTTTTGTGTCATCGTGTCTCTCAGCTCCAGTTTTGGAAAACCTGTTGCTCCGCCCATCATTCCCACAACCTGTCAGGCTCCACCTGAGGATGACATCATCATGACACTATTGGATGATGCCCCGCCTCCTCCCCCTGCTGTGAATGAGGTGTTGGCTCTGGATGATGAGGTCATGAACACCTCTGTCCTACCTCCTCCACCTCCTCCCCCTGATTCTTTAGGGGATATGGTGACTCCTCCCCCTCTGTCACATTCAGGTCTTCTGACCAATCACAGCACAGTTCTGCCGGCCCCACCCCTCATCCTTGAGACAGGTGAGACAGTAGCTGTGTCCAAATAGTGAAGGCTGCAAGTGTGCTAGCTTAAAGGAGACAGAAGTTTCTGAGAGAAATGAGATGCTTGAACTCACATGACTCACCTCCTCCTCCTCCTCCTCCTCCTCTTCTTCTTCTTCTTCTTCTTCTTCTTCCTCTTCTTCTAATAAACTGCAACAGTCTGTACACCAAAAGGTTAAATGCTGCCCTCTACAGCTCATAGTCCTGAATCACAGTTCTTCTGACTGTTGATTTAAATCTTAACATTGTCGTAGAACTAATGATTGATGTTTCCAGTCAGTTCTAGTTTCATGTTGCACCAGTTTTATTAGTTTTCTGATTATTTATTAATTTTGATAGAGCCTTGAGTTAATATTAATTTGAAATATTTTATGTACTATTAGAATGAGTGTAGACGATGTGTGACGTGTCTCACATTGAGACAAACATGGACAAGTCCAATAATGTCCCCTAATTGTTATTAACCTGGAAATGTAAATTCTGAAACTAAACTGTTTAAATAATATGAAGAATGAGTCCTTGATATTAATATTAAATGATACAGAAGCTTCAAACTTGTATCATAATTATATCTTATTTTTGTATTGTTATTATTTGAGTTCACCAAGCTATGACACATTTTGATGACATGAACCCCTAGTGTTTAATTAACCTGTGACACATTGAACTGCTCACACTTCATGCAAATGTCAACATCACTTGAAAAATGAGTGCGTCATTAGCACACACACGCACACGCACGCACACACACACACACACAGTGTATCACTGCTCAAAGTGAGTGACATCACAATGACATCATCTCTCCTTTATCTCCTCAGTGGTGGAAGAGAACCTACCCCCTCCTCCTCCTGAAAATGGCACCTCTTCTTTGACTAACGATGTCTCAGAGCTGCCGGCCCCGCCCCCTCCACCTCCACCTCTCCAGGAAGTAGATGGTACTTCTGTCTCTGGATACAAAGATACATCTGTGTGTCCTTCATCTGGATACAAGGATACATCTGTGTGTCCTTCATCTGGATACAAGGATACATCTGTGTGTCCTTCATCTGGATGTGTCCTTCATCTGGATACAAGGATACATCTGTGTGTCCTTCATCTGGATACAAGGATACATCTGTGTGTCCTTCATCTGGATACAAGGATACACCAGATGTATCCTTCCTCTCTTTTGTGTCTGTCTGTCTCTCTGCCTTTCTCTTTTTTGTCTCTCTCTCTCTCCCTCTCTTTTGTGTGTGTGTGTCTCTCTCTCTCTCTCTCTCTCTCCGCCTGTCTTAAGTTAATTTCCTTTTTTCCTGTTTCTTCTTTTGTGTTTTTCCTGCAGTGACCCTCCCCTCCTCTAGGAGGAGCCGTTGTCGTCGCCCACCTCCCACCACTCGCTCTCTCTCTTTGCGGGTCCGCTCAGGCCCCGCCTCCCACTGCCGCTTCACACGCTCTCTCTTCTTGCCTGCTGTCCAATCACGTAAGCCACCAGAGAGCGCCCCTGCTGTTCTATTGCAGTACTGCAGTCAACCAATGATCTGTTACTATGGACAGGTTATGATGAGTCAGAAATTGTCTCTGCAGACATGTGATCACTCCTTCCTTTCTTGAAATGATTCTGACTCCGCCTCTCTCTGTCTGTCAGTGATGATCCCGCCTCCTCCCCCTTACCCCCCCCCTCGCACCCCTTGTGTTCCCTCCTCCTTCTCACCTCAGTTCTGCTTACCTGCTCGCCTCCAACACCTGGGTAAGAACAAGGGACTGTGGTTCCTAGTCAGATCGTCGTACTGGTAGGTCGTGGTAGTACTCATAGTAGTAACTGAGGTAGGTGTACTTGTAGCACTTGTAGTAGAGGTAGAACTTATGGTACAATTTATGTGGCACTTTTCTAGTTTAAGACCGTTCAAAGCTGCTTTACGTCAACCATTCACATCCATTCACTCACACAGACCCGTTCATCCCCATGGGGCACAGATCCATTCATTCTCTGAAGCACAGACCCATTCATTTCTGTTCATCCCCGTTCATCCACAGACCTGTTCCCATTGGAATGTAGATTAGAGGAGTCCAGGATCAAACCCACAACCAAAGTTCTTAACACACACATGAACACTAGAATCACCTGCTCTGCTTCCTCCTTTCAAACCCCACCCTCTCAAACTTGGTTGGCCAATCACAGATGTCACTCACAGACCTGCATGCTATTTTGCTTTAGATCTGGAGATTCCTGCCCCTCCACCTCCTCCTCTACTGGACAGTGAGGTTGGCCTTGATGACATCATGTTGCCCCTCCCTCCACCACTGGATTACGATGACACCAGCACACCCCCTCTTTTCCTGGAGAGAGGTACCACTACTATTGCAATGCTAATGCTAATAAAACTACTGCTAATGCTGCTACTACTACTGCAGTGCTAATGCTAATAAAACTACTGCAGTACTAATGCTAAAAAACTTCTGCTAATGCTGCTACTACTGCAGTGCTAATGCTAAAAAACTTCTGCTAATGCTGCTACTACTGCAGTGCTAATGCGTATAAAACTACTGCGAATGCTTCTACTACTGCAGTGCTAATGCTAATAAAACTACTGCAAATGCTTCTACTACTGCAGTGCCAATGCGTATAAAACTACTGCGAATGCTTCTACTACTGCAGTGCTAATGCTAATAAAACTACTGCTAATGCTAATAAAACTACTACAGTACTAATGCTAATAAAACTTCTGCTAATGCTTCTACTACTGCAGTGCTCATGAATAAAACTACTGCTAATGCTTCTACTACTACAGTGCTAATGCTAATAAAACTACTGCTAATGCTATTACTATTGCAGTGCTAATGCTAATAAAACTATTGCTAATACTGCTTCATGTAACTCTGTTGTGACTATTACTACTATTACTAATCTTAATGCTAGTACTATTACTACTACTAGCACTAGTACTGCTACTGCTGCTGCAGGAAGTGTTGGAGTGTGTCATCTCCATGACAACAGTCCCAGTGTAGCAGTGCAGAGTTTCTGCACATGTTTAACTGCAGTTCCCTGTGTGTCCAGTGGTGGTGCTGTACAACTACAAGGCCTTGAAACCTGGTGACTTGTCCCTCACTGAAGGTGACGTCGTCCACCTGACTCGTCGCCATGACGATGGCTGGTGTGAGGGTTTCCTCAATGGTAACCAGGGCTTCTTCCCCGAGAGCTACGTCACTCGGCTCGACTGACCCACCCACAATGATGATGTGAAGGTCAAAGGTTAAAGATCAATCACATGTGCACATCATTTTCTTGAATATTCAACATTTTTTAACTTTATTTTCATTCATTTTTATTAATAGTTACAATAATATTCACATACTATATCAAGTGTATCACAGTGATGTCATTCACACTTTACAACATCTGTTGCTGTTTTTAACCTTAATTCTCTAGAATTATCATTAAACGTGTTACGATCAGTAAAGTTATTCATGTATGTTTACTTATTTTGTTCTGTCAACATTTTTGCATGTTTCATAATAACTATAGATACTATAGATATATAACCATAGATAGAAGCTGCAGTTAAACGTGCATATAGTCAGAGTTGACCATGAGGTTAGCCTGATAACCAGAGTTCAGTCTGCTGTATTAACTGATTCATTGTGTTACTGAAACAGTAGAAAAGTGAGATAAAGATGACATTAAAGGATAACAACAACATAAAATGTGATCAATAAATAAATAACATGATAAACTGATAAATAAATAAATAAATAAATAAATAACCAGATTAACTCGGGACAGAGTTAGTGTGTGTGCGGCGAACAGCGCCTCCTGTTGGCAGCAGCTGAAAAGTGAATGGAGGAGACGAGCAGCTGTAACTGATCCAGGTGAAGTTTAGTTTCTCTGCTGAGGGTCTGCCATGACTCACTGCTGCCCCCCTGCACACAAGCGGTACTGCAGGGTTAGGGTTAGTACTACAGTACACACAGTACTGCAGTCAGTACACACAGTACTGCAGTCTGTACACACGCTGCAATACTACAGTCTGTACACACACTGCAATACTACAGTCTGTACACACAGTACTACAGTCTGTACACACAGTACACTCAGTACACAGTACTGCAGTCTGTACACACACTGCAATACTACAGTCTGTATACACAGTACTACAGTCTGTACACACAGTACACTCAGTACACAGTACTGCAGTCTGTACACACACTGCAATACTACAGTCTGTATACACAGTACTACAGTCTGTACACACAGTACACTCAGTACACAGTATTGCAGCGTGTGTACAGACTGCAGTACTGTGTGTACTGACTGCAATACTGTGTGTACTGTAGTACTAACCCTAACCCTGCAGTACTGTAGTATTGCAGTGTGTGTCTGTACACACACTGCAATACTACAGCCTGTACACACACTGCAATACTACAGTCTGTACACACAGTACACTCAGTACACAGTACTGCAGTCTGTACACACACTGCAATACTACAGTCTGTACACACACTGCAATACTACAGTCTGTATACACAGTACTGCAGTCTGTACACACATTACTGCCGTCTGTACACACAGTACTACAGTCAGTACACTCAGCATTAGTCATAGTACTCACAGTGCAGTACACAGTACGTCTGATGAGCCTCATGTAGTATTTTTTCAGTCTTGAGTCTACTCGCTTCTTCATCGACACCTAAGGAAAATATGAATGTAAAAGTACTCAAAATGTGTCATAGTACCTTAAGTATGTCACAGTACTTTAAGTATGTCACAGTACCTTAAGTATGTCACAGTACTTTAAGTATGTCAAAGTACTTTAAGTGTGTCACAGTACTTTAAGTATGTCACAGTACTTTAAGTATGTCACAGTACTGTCACAGTACTTTAAGTGTGTCACAGTACCTTAAGTATGTCACAGTACTTTAAGTGTGTCACAGTACCTTAAGTGTGTCACAGTACTTTAAGTGTGTCACAGTACTTTAAGTGTGTCACAGTACTTTAAGTGTGTCACAGTACTTTAAGTGTGTCACAGTACTTTAAGTGTGTCACAGTACTTTAAGTGTGTCACAGTACTTTAAGTGTGTCACAGTACTTTAAGTGTGTCACAGTACTTTAAGTGTGTCACAGTACTTTAAGTGTGTCACAGTACTTTAAGTGTGTCACAGTACTTTAAGTGTGTCACAGTACTTTAAGTGTGTCACAGTACTTTAAGTGTGTCACAGTACTTTAAGTGTGTCACAGTACTTTAAGTGTGTCACAGTACTTTAAGTGTGTCACAGTACTTTAAGTGTGTCACAGTACTTTAAGTGTGTCACAGTACTTTAAGTGTGTCACAGTACTTTAAGTGTGTCACAGTACTTTAAGTGTGTCACAGTACTTTAAGTGTGTCACAGTACTTTAAGTGTGTCACAGTACTTTAAGTGTGTCACAGTACTTTAAGTGTGTCACAGTACTTTAAGTGTGTCACAGTACTTTAAGTGTGTCACAGTACTTTAAGTGTGTCACAGTACTTTAAGTGTGTCACAGTACTTTAAGTGTGTCACAGTACTTTAAGTGTGTCACAGTACTTTAAGTGTGTCACAGTACTTTAAGTGTGTCACAGTACTTTAAGTGTGTCACAGTACTTTAAGTGTGTCACAGTACTTTAAGTGTGTCACAGTACTTTAAGTGTGTCACAGTACTTTAAGTGTGTCACAGTACTTTAAGTGTGTCACAGTACTTTAAGTGTGTCACAGTACTTTAAGTGTGTCACAGTACTTTAAGTGTGTCACAGTACTTTAAGTGTGTCACAGTACTTTAAGTGTGTCACAGTACTTTAAGTGTGTCACAGTACTTTAAGTGTGTCACAGTACTTTAAGTGTGTCACAGTACTTTAAGTGTGTCACAGTACTTTAAGTGTGTCACAGTACTTTAAGTGTGTCACAGTACTTTAAGTGTGTCACAGTACTTTAAGTGTGTCACAGTACTTTAAGTGTGTCACAGTACTTTAAGTGTGTCACAGTACCTTAAGTATGTCACAGTACTTTAAGTGTGTCACAGTACCTTAAGTATGTAAAAGTACTCACACAGGTGTTGAGTCCATCAATCATTCTGTTGATGTTGATCAGGAAGTGATGAGTCAAGTCAGTTTCCCAGGAAACAGAGGAGATGTTGTCGTGGCGATAGAGGTCAAAGATCAAGGAGAGACTGTCTCTGATGAAAACCAGCTGTGACTCGACCTGGAGAGAGATGAACTATGATGTCATCAACCCATGTAAAGGATCATTCATTCACTCATTCACTCATTCACTCATGGGTTTCTTACCTCAGTGTGTCGTATACATGAGTAGAGTCTGTACGGAAAAGAAACAGGAGCCTCCTGGTCAGTCAGCTGACCACCCTGAAAACACACGCACACTGGTTTCCATGACTTCAGAGAACATTTCATTGGCTTTCATTCATTTCCTGGAGACTAACTCTAACCTTAAGGACCAAAGTCCTTAAGACCAGGACCGGGACTAGTATGCAGGACCAGGACCAGGACTAGTACTCACCATAGTGCGTATGAGCGTCAGAGAGATGTTACTGTAGTGATCGTAGTGTCTCAGCCAATCACAGCAGAGCGCCGGTGTCAGGACTGTAAGGAGGAAGAAGAAGGAGGAGCTTAACATGATGAGGATGATGATGAAGAAGATGATAATGACAGTGAATGAGAGACTGACCTGAGGTCAAGACTTATAAACGTTCTAACAGGAAAGAGAAAACTGAGAAAAGAAAGAGATGAAAAATCCCAGTCACTTTATTCACTTTTACATAATAAACACACACACAGAGACACACACGCGCACACACACACACGCGCACACACACACAGACACACACACCCACACACGCGCGCGCGCACACACACACACCCACACACACATTTTCCCTTTTCTGACATCAACCTCGTTTTCACTTTCAGGTCCTCGTCATTGATGATGATGACGTCACCAGGTCATGGTTTAGCTCTTACCTGTAAAATATGAACTCAGTGTCTGGGATTACCACAAAATCAAATGAACAAGAAAAGAAATCATAAACCTGCAGGGTCCTGGTTCGAGGTTCGAGGTCACATAGTTATGAACAGGATTTACTGATATGTCCTGACTTCACAACTGGTCTTCGTTTATAATAAATTATTATTTTTTGCAGCTACTTTGATTTAACTGTTACTGGTTTTCAGCTCAAAACAAAATAATAAAAAATAATAAAATCCTTTCATGTCCAAACACGTCAGCAGCCAATTAAAAGTCTTGATTTGAAATAGGTTGAAAACGTTAGTGTGAACGTGGATTTAATCCAAAAGATTGTGTTACGGTATGTTCATGAACCTGCTCAGTCTGTGTGAGCGCGCTGTGACTGCTCTACTGGAAGTGTCGTCACTGATCCACTGAGGAAGACCCCGCCCCTTAGCGGAAGTGTTAGCCGTGTTAGCAGGACGGAGCAAACGGTTTACGGAACAACCAGGTGAGTTCTCTTGTCTCTCCTATTTATACCGGGATTATGTGTGTGTGTGTGTGTGTGCGCGCGCGCGCATGTGTGTTCTTGTACTTGTGAGGACCAAAATTCGTATAGTTCCTACAAAGTGAGGACATTTTGACAAAGTGAGGACATTTTGTCTGGTCCTCACTTCTTTAAAGGGCGTTTTCAGGGTTAAGACCTGGTTTTAGGGTTAGGGTTTGGTTTAGGTTAGGGTTAGGGGCTAGAGAATGTATTATATCTATGAGGGTCTTCACTCTGTGTGTTCTTGTATGTTTATCTTTGTGAGAATGTTGTTTCTCTAGTTGTTATTCATAGACATATATATATATATATATATGTCTTTCATCAGTGTTGGTTCCTTCATCAGTGTTTGTTCCTTCATCAGTGTTGGTTCTATATATATATATATGTCTTTCATCAGTGTTGGTTCCTTCATCATTGTTGGTTCCTTCATCAGTGTTGGTTCCTTCATCAGTGTTTGTTCCTTCATCATTGTTGGTTCCTTCATCAGTGTTTGTTCCTTCATCAGTGTTGGTTCCTTCATCATTGTTGGTTCCTTCATCAGTGTTGGTTCCTTCATCAGTGTTGGTTCCTTCATCATTGTTGGTTCCTTCATCAGTGTTGGTTCCTTCATCATTGTTGGTTCCTTCAGGTTGGTTCTGCTCTGTGTGTGATGGACGTGGATATCGTGGAGTTCGTGGTTCCTGTAGAAAACAACAAGACTGTGTTTGTGTGGAACATCGAGCCGGTTCTCACTGAAGCTGAAATCCATGTGAGTCAGAACAGTCTGGTCCAGGTCACAGTCTGGTCCAGGTCACAGTCTGGTCCAGGCCACAGTCTGGTCCAGGCCGCAGTCTGGTCCAGGTCGCAGTCTGGCCCAGGTCGCAGTCTGGCCCAGGTCGCAGTCTGGCCCAGGTCGCAGTCTGGCCCAGTTCACAGGTCATAGTAAATGATTCATTGACCACAGTGTTTTACAGAATAGAAAACACAAATATATATAAATTTTAAAATTATATTTTTTATTCCACTTGTGAGAAAATAAATCCTACAATTCAAATGTATAGACGTGTTAAAGTGTATGCATAATCCAGGCAAAATATTTTGAAAGTAAAAATATTTCAGTTTCATATTTAAGTTCAGTTTGTTTTTTTGTATGAAATGTCATGTCAATACTTTGATCTAAACAGTGATGTTTCAAATGTAACAAATCTTTCATTGGTAACACTCATGAGATGGATCTGAAGAACCCTTATTAAGTTGTTCTCTTCTTCTGAGCCTGAGAGTCTCAGGATCCTTGTCAGCAGCAGGGGGCGCTCAGGCACAGTCACTGCTGGCAACCACACTTGAAAAAGCTGAACTGTCTCTTTAAACTAACAAACTAAAGATCATCAGTGAAACTTTGTAACAGTTAGTGTAGACGACAAACTTGTGAGTGTTCTTGTGTTTGTGGCTTTGTGAGGACCAATAATCATAAATATACAGTACGTACATATATATAAACCCAACAGAGTGAGGACATTTTGTCTGGTCCTCACTTCTTTAAAGGGCTGTTTCAGAGTTAAGACCTGGTTTTAGGGTTAGACTTAGGTCAGGGTTAGGGACTGCATGATGTCTATGAGGGTCCTCACTGTGAATGAAGTGCAAACGCGCGTGTGTGGATGTGTCTCTGTGTGTTTAGGACAGATTGTTTGGCGTCTTCTCGTCCTTCGGTCCTCTCTACCTGTTGAAGGTGACTCCTAATGTTTGGCCCCGCCCCCATGGTTTCTCCGCCCTCGTTAAGTTCTACTCTGCCGTCCAGGCGGCGAAGGCTCAGCGTCTCACTGACGGACACTCGCTGTTCCAAAACTCTCGGCTCAAGGTCTGATTCACTTTTGATTGTTAAAGTTCAATAATCGGTGTGATCAGTTTTCTTAGGCTCAGTTTTGATCAGCACAAAATCAGTCGGCAGCTCTGTTGATT
>JAFBJR010000206.1:67134-72134 GCA_016785285.1 Brachirus orientalis | reverse complement strand
TCTTCAAAAATATCGTAAACGTGTCAGTAAAACTCAAAACGTGGTAAAATTTCTGTTACGACCCCAGGGTCATGGCTTCCCTTTTCCTTGTATGTATGAGTCTGCGTGTGAGTGCGTGATGGGTTGCAGGTGTGCATTGTTTGATTGAATGACATGGGTGTGAGTATCAAGGTGGATCCTGACAGCTGATTGGTTCTGCACTGGAGGTTCCAGTATAAGAGGCCTGGTCTTCCCAGCTGCAGTGGACTTTTTCTTGCCAGCAGGTATTTTCTACTTGTTTTGAATAAAATGGTTTCTTTTGCGTTACTGGTGGTTTCTTAAGAGTCTCCACACTCTTCTTGTGATCAGATTTTCCCCTAGACCTGGTTGTAACACTTCAAAAACATTGTGAAATTACACTTTAATTCACAGCCACACAGATGTGGTCAGTTGTATTTTATTAAACACAGAAAACATTGTCACAAACTTTGTAGCAAACATCACAACAAAATCTCCGATTACCAACCACATCCGCACGTGAACACTACATGGGATTTTACACATCAACAGGTGCTGCTTTCAAGTGCCGTTGGAAACATAACTTGTACCACATTATAGAAAACGTCAATACAATTAAAAAAGACTTGATGCTGTAAATGTACGTGTCACAGGAAATGTAGCCCTTTAAGGAGCAGTTACACCATGAAAACTAGCTGGTGGTGACATCTTAGTGACTAAATGTTGTGGGCGGAGCTATTGTTCAACTGTGAATTGATCAGATCAATGGATAACAGATCAGTGATCATTAAACCACACAAACACGAGACAGAACATGATGTTATACTGTGATGTCACTGCATCACCTAGACAACATTTAGGTTTACGTTAATTAGCATAGTTATAAAACAGATCATGGACAATCAAACACATACAAACACACACATTCTGGCAGTGAGTTGCTCTTTGGTCCAGTTCATGACTTACTTCCATAGTTACCAATGCTGCCTCAGCGAGTCTCAGTCCAGGAAGTGAGCCAGTGTTTCGGTGGTGAGGGGGCGTGGTCCTGGACCAGGAACCCGTCAGCGTCTGTGTGCTGCTGCTGTTTACCCATAATCCTCCCCTGGTGGAGCGCCACCGTGTGACGCACAAAGAAACCACACTGCCGAGAAGAAAAGGATGATGTCGCAGACAGCTAAACATGTAAACAAGTAACAGGTGAAACACATGCAAGAGGTAAATGAGTAGCAATAACTAGTACAGAAGGAGTCGGTAACTGAACCAGTCAGTCAACAGTCGGTAACTGAACCAGTCGGTAACTGAACCAGTCGGTAACTGAACCAGTCGGTAACTGAACCAGTCGGTAACTGAACCAGTCGGTAACTGAACCAGTCGGTAACTGAACCAGTCGGTAACTGAACCAGTCGGTAACTGAACCAGTCGGTAACTGAACCAGTCGGTAACTGAACCAGTCGGTAACTGAACCAGTCGGTAACTGAACCAGTCGGTAACTGAACCAGTCGGTAACTGAACCAGTCGGTAACTGAACCAGTCGGTAACTGAACCAGTCGGTAACTGAACCAGTCGGTAACTGAACCAGTCGGTAACTGAACCAGTCGGTAACTGAACCAGTCGGTAACTGAACCAGTCGGTAACTGAACCAGTCGGTAACTGAACCAGTCGGTAACTGAACCAGTCGGTAACTGAACCAGTCGGTAACTGAACCAGTCGGTAACTGAACCAGTCGGTAACTGAACCAGTCAGTAACTAAACCAGTCGGTAACTGAACCAGTCAGTAACTAAACCAGTCAGTAACTGAACCAGTCGGTAACTGAACCAGTCAGTAACTAAACCAGTCGGTAACTGAACCAGTCGGTAACTGAACCAGTCAGTCAACAGTCAGTAACTGAACCAGTCAGTAACTGAACCAGTCAGTAACTGAACCAGTCGGTAACTGAACCAGTCAGTAACTAAACCAGTCAGTAACTGAACCAGTCGGTAACTGAACCAGTCAGTCAACAGTCAGTAACTGAACCAGTCGGTAACTGAACCAGTCAGTCAACAGTCGGTAACTGAAACAGTCAGTAACTGAACCAGTCAGTCAACAGTCAGTAACTGAACCAGTCAGTAACTGAACCAGTCAGTCAACAGTAGGTAACTGAACCAGTCGGTAACTGAACCAGTCAGTCAACAGTCAGTAACTGAACCAGTCGGTAACTGAACCAGTCAGTCAACAGTCAGTAACTGAACCAGTCGGTAACTAAACCAGTCAGTCAACAGTCAGTAACTGAACCAGTCGGTAACTGAACCAGTCAGTAACTAAACCAGTCAGTAACTGAACCAGTCGGTAACTGAACCAGTCGGTAACTAAACCAGTCAGTAACTCTGTGTAGGAACTATGAGGAGACACAAGTCCTGTCTATGTGAAATGAGATTTCCTTTTCTTCTTCTACCAATAAATTCTGGCAGGCTGCACACCGAGTGTTTAAATACTGCCACCTACAAATCAAAATCCTGAATCACAGTTCTTCTGCTGATTTAAACCCTAATCAGTCAAAACTTCCTACAACTCTGATAAATGTAAGCATGTTTGATGTCGAAAATATAGTTTATTTTTATAATTATAAAACTAATTGTTTTATTTATTATTTAGTGTATTATTTATTTTGTGTTTTTGTCAGTTCTAGTTTTTGATGTACCAGTTTGTTAGTTCTGTGATTATTTATTAGTTTTGATGGACCCTCCATTTAATATAATTTTTTAAAAATATTTCATGTGATAGTGGAGTAAATGTAGACGACACTGGTGTGTGATGTATCACAGGCTGAGAGACAAACATGGACAAGACAAACTATTTCCCTTAAATGTGATGAACCTGAATATGATTTATAAATAGAACTTATCTCCCCACAGATTTATGATGTGAACAACAGATAGAATTTGTACAGAAATAAAATGACGACATCCAGACAAGGAATCCACACTTAGGAGGATCCAGAACCTGGACTGAGACACAGCATCTGTTCACCTTCCAGAGCAGCAGGCAGATCACAGCCAGCAGCGAGACTCCAGCCAGAACAGACACCACTACCAGCCACCAGGGGGGGCTGGAGTCCACCTGCCGTCCCGACTCTGGATAAATGTGGACCTCAATCTGCAGAAGAAGTAGATGTGACTCAGGAGCCAACACAAGAAATAACAACCATGGAACCAAGTAACCTGAAGGGGGCGCTTACGTCAGCGCCGCGAGGCTCCATTTTGATGTTGGTTCTGTTTGTCTGCAGCTTCAGAGTCGCTCGACCTCGAACCAACACGCTCCTCGCGTCGCTGAAGTCCTGAAACACAACGAAGATGGACGTCAGTCAGAAGGCGTCTCTCCTGTCGTGAGCAAGAGAACTCATTATCATATCATACATGTTAAAAAGAGAAAAACCAGAGGAAACGGAAAGAGATTGTTCCTCGAGGCCCCGCCCTCAATTCCAGACAATGCAACACTTATTATTATCATTAAGGGTAGTTGTATGGTATAATGAAGCATAAAGTGGGTGTTTCCAGCTCAAATGTCCATTCAATTTCATCATGAAACAGGAAGCTGCTGAATTCATTCTATTCACAGCAACTGTTTACAGTTTGTTAACATCTGTTTCCTGAAAAGCTAACCAGGAAAACAACTTGTGTACCTCCTTAATGGTGGCGCTCCACAGTCGGGCCCGGACTGTCAGAGTCGCTGAGTTATTCATGTCCACCAGTGGACACACAAACGTCACACACTGGGCTCCATGCACACAGTCCTGTCCACAAACACACACACAGTCTGGTTACATGACCATCGTCTAAACCTAGCCCTGTCATCCTAGACAGGGTTAGGTCCCCACAACATGATTAATAACTGGAACACACACACTTGAACTTAAACTCTGCCCCCAAGTGTTAGGTTGTGGTACTGACCAGAATGTAGAACCTTTTCTTGTGTGTGTACAGGTGGACAGGCTCCTCCTCCAGACTCCGCCTCCCCTTCTTCTTCTCCTCCTCTGACAGCTGAGGGAACACGGGCAAACATTAGTCATCCTTCTTATTTTGAAAGGGTTCCATGTCGGTTACCATGGTTACCGTGAGGGCGAGAGAGTTGATGATGTCGGGTGGATCACAGCGAGGATCGGTGGCGCCCTGTATCTGGATCTCTGTGAGGTACAGCAGCCACTTCCCATTGGACAATGCCCGCGGCCAATAAAACTCCACCTCCAGGTTGCCTAGACGGCCAAGTGGTGGTCCTTTGATGTGCACCTGTGAGAACAGGTGTCAGGTCACACGGAAGCATCTTTAACACGTGATACACGAGACACGTGACGTCACCTGGAAGGTGAAGAGCAGCAGAGCGCCGATGTCCACTGTCTTTGTCGCGGCCGATTCGCCCGTCACATGACCGCTGAAGAATGTGGGGCCCGGTGAGTCGATTCTGTCAGGATACAAGTATCTCAGGAAGTGGAACAGCTGAGACTTCCTGTCCACTGCCGTACTGTAACTGTCACATTTTTTTTTCTACACGTTCATGAATGTGATTTTTGTAACGGTGATGTTTTTTGTCACGCTAGTATGATGTTTTTGGAACATTAGTTACATGATTTTTGGTGAAACAAATGTAGACACTTACAGAGTGAACGACGTTAGCAGCCAGTTTTCCACCAACATGGAGACGAGGACAGAAGACGGAGACTGTTCACTGAGACTGAGACAAGGACATGTCAGTCAGTGTGTGTCTGTGTGTGTGTCTGTGTGTGTGTGTGTGTCAGTGTGTGTCTGTGTGTGTGTCTGTGTGTGTGTGTGTGTCTGTGTGTGTGTGTGTGTCAGTGTGTGTCTGTGTGTGTGTCTGTGTGTGTCTGTGTGTCAGTGTGTGTCTGTGTGTCTGTGTGTGTGTGTGTCTGTGTGTGTCTGTGTGTGTGTCTGTGTGTGTGTCAGTGTGTGTCTGTGTGTGTGTCTGTGTGTGTGTGTGTGTCTGTGTGTCTGTGTGTGTGTGTGTGTCTGTG
>JAFBJR010000206.1:13900-65819 GCA_016785285.1 Brachirus orientalis | reverse complement strand
TGTGTCTGTGTGTCTCTCTGTGTCTCTGTGTGTGTGTCTGTGTGTCTCTCTGTGTCTCTGTGTGTGTGTCTGTGTGTCTCTCTGTGTCTCTGTGTGTGTGTCTGTGTGTCTCTCTGTGTCTCTGTGTGTGTGTCTGTGTGTCTCTCTGTGTCTCTGTGTGTGTGTCTGTGTGTCTCTCTGTGTCTCTGTGTGTGTGTCTGTGTGTCTCTCTGTCTCTCTGTGTGTGTGTCTGTGTGTCTCTCTGTGTCTCTGTGTGTGTGTCTGTGTGTCTCTCTGTGTGTGTGTCTCTCTGTGTCTCTGTGTGTGTCTCTGTGTGTCTCTCTGTGTGTGTGTCTCTCTGTGTCTGTGTGTGTGTCTCTCTGTGTCTCTGTGTGTGTGTCTGTGTGTCTCTCTGTGTGTGTGTCTCTCTGTGTGTGTCTCTCTGTGTCTCTGTGTGTGTGTCTCTCTGTGTCTCTGTGTGTGTGTCTCTCTGTGTCTCTGTGTGTGTCTGTGTGTGTGTGTGTGTGTGTGTGTCTCTCTGTGTCTCTGTGTGTGTGTCTCTCTGTGTCTCTGTGTGTGTGTCTGTGTGTCTCTCTGTGTGTGTGTCTCTCTGTGTGTCTTGTGTGTGTGTCTCTCTGTGTGTGTGTCTCTCTGTGTGTGTGTCTGTGTGTCTCTCTGTGTCTCTGTGTGTGTGTCTCTCTGTGTCTCTGTGTCTGTGTGTCTCTCTGTGTCTCTGTGTGTGTGTCTCTCTGTGTCTCTGTGTGTGTGTCTCTCTGTGTGTGTGTCTCTCTGTGTGTGTCTGTGTGTCTCTCTGTGTCTCTGTGTGTGTGTCTCTCTGTGTCTCTGTGTGTGTGTCTGTGTGTCTCTCTGTGTCTCTCTGTGTCTCTGTGTGTGTGTCTCTCTGTGTCTCTGTGTGTGTGTCTCACGTGGACAGCTGCAGCTCAGTCTGAATCACTGTCGTGTTCACACTGATGTCAGACTGAAATATAATCCACACCTGAACCTGGAATCAAAGAAATCTGCTTTAAACTCTTCAAATGTTTTTAAAAGTCACATTGAACTTTCACTTTTCTCTGTCCATCATTATCACAATAAAGGAAACTCACCACCATAAGCCTACAGTTTAAAGTTTACGATTGTGGGATGTTATGTTGCATGTCTGTTTTGGTTGGTGAACAGTCATGCTAGCATACGACACCGATGTACGAGCTCGACTGTGACCAGTAGTGGCCGCAGCCGTCGTATATCGGACCTTTGTATTCCGTTAATGGAAGTGATGATGGAGAATGAATCCACAGACATAGTTAAACTATGGAGAATCTTCTGGATCACTGAACCTTCTGGTTGCTTTTGAATGGGTTCCCCAGCTGACACAGAAGAACAACGGTGTCCTCGACTGAACACTCCACTGATGATGTCACCGCTTCACCCTGAAACTAAAAGAGAATCTGCTCCTTCACAAGTCGAGTCAAACGACAACGGCGTCAACATTATTAACCAAACATGTGAGGCTGCCGTTCATAAAAACACCACGTCTCCATGACTCACCTTTGTCCGAACTCCAGAGTAGAGGAGCGACGGAGGGACGCTGACGTTCAGAGTAGCGCTGTGAGCGTCCTCTGCTGGTCGACCTGGTGACCGAGTGTTGCTGATGTTCACCTCCAGAAACAATCTGGTGACAGTGGAGTTGGACTGCAACACCTGAGTGCCGTTCCTCCTGAAAACACACACACTCAGGTTTGTGCTTCTATCACAGTGAGGACCCTCATAGACATAATACATTCTCTAGCCCCTTACCCTAACCTTAACCAGCACAACTAGATTGGTCTGGACTGGTTCTCTTACTTGTTGAAAGGTCGCTGATGTTCATCTGTGAACTGGGCTGTCATCTGCAGGTTACTGTGGCAACGGTTGTCAGTACCACAGGTCTTCTGGATATGGATCTGGAACATGAAGAAATTTAGTTAACAGTAATTCTCGGTACTGACTAGTACTGTGGTTTGCTTCAATCTGGTTCTGATAGTTCTGCCTGGTTCTGACCTGACAGAGTCTGTCTCCTCCCTCCTCTCCTCCATCTGCTTCTTGCTCTGGTTCTGATGGTTCTGCCTGGTTCTGACCTGACAGAGTCTGTCTCCTGCCTCCTCTCCTCCATCTGGTTCTAGCTCTGGTTCTGATGGTTCTGCCTGGTTCTGACCTGACAGAGTATGTCTCCTGCCTCCTCTCCTCATTTCTGGTTCTAGCTCTTGTTCTGATGGTTCTTCCTGGTTCTGACCTGACAGAGTCTGTCTCCTCCCTCCTCTCCTCCATCTGGTTCTAGCTCTGGTTCTGATGGTTCTGCCTGGTTCTGACCTGACAGAGTCTGTCTCCTGACAGAGGGACATGTCTTTCTGGACATGTCTGTCCTGACATGTGTTTGTGATGTTGGGCTATATAAATTAAAATGACTTGAAACTGACTTAACTTGACTAATGGTTCTGTCTGGTTCTGACCGTGGCTGTGCTGTTCTATTCAGTTCTGACCTGGTTTCTGATGATTCCGTCTGGTTCTGACCTGGGTTCTGATTGGTAGTGATGTGTGGCTCAGCACTGGGAGGTGTTTAAGGTCCTGGACAGCACTTCTCCTCTTTGGAAGCTTTTCATGTAGCGAGGCGTTCAGTGAAAACACCAGAGGCTTCACTTTGTCTCTTATTGGAGTCTAAAGACACAAACGCACAACATGAGCAACAGACTGAGGAGAATCTGGAGGATTCAAGTCTGGACAGGAACCACAGGAGGATGTCCACTGTGTCAGGAGTCTCAGCAGAGACACTCCTCTCTCCAGCCTCCTCAACCAGCACTGAGACATCGAGCACTGAGACACGTGTCCTGCCTCAGCGCCTCCTTCTGGACGGGCCCAAAACACCAGGGAGACGTTCAGGAGGCAGGTGCCCACCTCAATTGGCTCCTCTCGATGTGGAGGAGCAGTGGCTCAAGCCTAGGCTTCTCCACGATGTTGGAGCTCCTCACTGTGTCGTGAAGGCTGGGCCCAGACACCCTGCAGAGGAAACCTGACACCTGACACCTGCTCTGCTTAGAAACCTTGTCCATTGAGTTAAAAACAGAATTGATAATAAAGGGTCAAACCAGTCACAGGACATTTCTTCTTGTTACCAGCAGTGATAGCTTTGTTTCATATAAACTAACTAAACTAAACAAGGCAACAGAGGGCAGTCTTTATTCTGTCCTGCAGCACCAGCCTCAGGACACGCATGTAGTAATGACTTTAGCAGCCTGCAGGGGGCAGTAAGGGACAACACTGTTAAATGTGTGTGACTTACCAGAAGTCCAGCTCTGAGGGATTTGCATTGTTTTTTTGGCATTGACAGAAAAGCAGAATAGGTGCTGTGCCTGTTATCATGGAAATGGAGGCGGGACTTGAGGCTGGTGATGTCAGCGGCGACAGAGAAGTGGACGGCTAAAAGACAAAGAAACACAAGACATGACCAGGGACAGAAGAAGAGCGTGAACACGGGCTGGTTCACCATCATGTGACCGCTCTGATGACAAATGATGACATCGTCTCAATGTGATTAACCCAAAGACGTGAATTCACACAAACCCACCATCAGTCACTCGAGTACATGAATCTGACAAATCCGACAAATTTATGTGACCTAACAAATGTCTGGCCAATGACTGGGGGACTGGTTGAAGAAGGAGAGGGCGGAGCTAAAAATGAGCAAGAAATTAGACAACCTGGTAACTTTTTAAAGAAAAGTTTCTGTTGGTCAACTGTTAGCTTAGCATTAGCTCAAGGAGAAAAGTCATCAGTTGGATTTACAGTTATGCAAATAATGTAAGTAAACAAATGATGCTGCAGCTAAATCATCCTTAATAATGTGAGGCACCGGTTCTATCCACTGCTGCACCGTGTGGTGTGAAAACAATTCATCTATAATGTTGGTAATCAATAATCAAGCAAATATTAACCACTAAAAAGATCAAATCAGACCTTTGTGTGTGTCTGTGTCATGTGATTTATTGATTAGAGAAAAACACAGAAGGACAGACAGTATGATGTCATACTTGTTATTTACTCACTGATGTTGTCTTTGTCGCTTTTCTGTCCGGTGCTGAAGATGTAAGAGAAACACACTTCCACCTGAATACTACACACACACACACACACACATACTGTCAGTTGGTTAGCCTGTTAGCCTTTTAGCAGGTCTCAGGACTGAATCTCACCAGAAGCCACAATTGTTGGGGTCGACGATGTCCGGAGAAACCCGGAGCGTTTTACTGAGGTGGATAATTGGACGAGTTCTGAGGGACAAACAGTCAATCTATCAATCAGTTGTGTTTCCTTTGTTTTATTTACATGTTGGAAGGTGTGGCTGATGGTTTGATTGCCAGTTGGACGTGCCTGAGCAGAGCAACAGTGTCGTCCAGAGAACCAATCAGAAGGTCTGGATACTTGTTCCCGTCCACATCCACACCTGCTGACAGAGAGAAGCCGAATGTCCTGAAGCGAGGAGAGAGACTGCTGCCACGGATGACCTGCAGAGAGCAGAATTATGAGGACATATTGTCCTTTTGTCCTCTGTCTATGTGTGTGAGACAGAGAGAGACCTGGCTCGGTTCTGTTGACACCCCGTCTCTACTTCCACTCCAGATCATCACACTTCCTGATTCATGGAATGGAGCTCCAACAGCTAAGTCTGAAACACAACAAAACCCGAATATTGATTATTGATTTGCTGAACAAGTGTATTAAATCGTCGGCGTACTGTCCTCTGATCCTCACCCTGGAAGCCATCTTGATTTAGGTCTCCAGCAGCAGTGACGCTCATACCGAAGGCTGATCCAGCTGGTCCTCTCAGCACCACACTGGGCTCTAAATTTATCTTCCCACCTGAGTTCATGTAGACATACACGGCTCCGCCCACCTCCCACTGACGGTGGAAGAAAAAAGGAGCGCCGACTAACAGGTCGTCCCACCTGCACGATACAAAACCTTGACTGTGATTCTTGATGATGAAATATGAAGTGACCTGAAAAGCTTCTGTTACCCGTCATTGTCGAGGTCTGCGGTTGCTACGGCGTTACCAAAGTATGAGCCTGTCTGCTCGCCCCGCAATGTTAACTGTGGAATCAGCTCATTGGCCCGCTTCACCGCCAACAACACAGAGCCACGAGCATCGAGTCTACTGTCCTTTGGAGCACCTGTCAATCAATTATATGATCAATACTTTCATCAATAATTAACAACTGCACCAAGTAATGTAGAGGCAGAAGCTGTCAGTCACCTGTTACTATGGTTACATCATCCTCAGATAGAAGATGGTGAGACTGAGTGACAGAGTATCCTGAAACACACACACAGGTCTCCATAAGGCTCTGCAGCCTATAGCATCAGAAATGATGTCATCCCCAGGAAGTGATGTCACACACCAATATAAATACTTCTGCCGTTCATGTTGGTGAAGGAACTTTTCTGAGAGTCAAAGACGTCGTCAGGGTTTAACCAGGAGACATGGACATTTCCTAAGACACACACACACACATTGTCATGGTTCACCCACAAACCACCAAGAGAACAGAGTAGAACAGAACTCAACAGAGTAGAACAGAAACCAACAGAATGGAACAGAGTAGAACAGAACCCAACAGAATGGAACAGAGTAGAACAGAACCCAACAGAATGGAACAGAACCCAACAGAATGGAACAGATTAGAACAGAACTCAACAGAGTAGAACAGAACCCAACAGAATGGAACAGAGTAGAACAGAACCCAACAGAATGGAACAGAGTAGAACAGAACCCAACAGAATGGAACAGAGTAGAACAGAACTCAACAGAGTAGAACAGAACTCAACAGAATGGAACAGAGTAGAACAGAACTCAACAGAGTAGAACAGAACCCAACAGAATGGAACAGAGTAGAACAGAACCCAACAGAACTCAACAGAGTAGAACAGAACCCAACAGAATGGAACAGAACCCAACAGAATGGAACAGAGTAGAACAGAACTCAACAGAGTAGAACAGAACTCAACAGAGTAGAACAGAACCCAACAGAATGGAACAGAGTAGAACAGAACCCAACAGAGTAGAACAGAACCCAACAGAATGGAACAGAGTAGAATGGTACCTTGCCACTCGTAGCTTCCAGGTGATCCGATGATAACCTCATTCTGAGTGATTGAAGCTGAAATGCCTGCATTACACATGACCTCAGCTCTGACATCACCCAGGTGACTGCGCACGCACACACACACGTACACACACACACACACACGTACACACACACACACTTACTAAACTGTAAAGACACTGCTACACATTAACAGTCAGAATGAAGGGTCATGTGACTCACCTGCATGGTTGTTCTGGGTTCTGCCAGTTCATATCAGTGTCATCATAGCGCAGGTTGTTTCCACGGAGATAACATCGACCAATCATCTGTCTGATGCTTAAAGGTCCGTAGAGTTTAACGAACCGATGACCACACACCTAAAGTTAACAGAACAGAAAAAAACAGAACCATTTTCTACACACACAGACACACACACACACACACACACACTCACCAGGACCCGCCCACCAGGTAGACCCTGACTGGCCACTGACACTCCCAGCCACATGTCTTCTATCAGGTCCTCTGAAAGGTTGACACCTGGAGAAGAAACAGAGTCTGTCACTTTAAACATGAACTGACTGAGCGTTGCCATGGTGACCACTGACCGCAGTGACCACATTATCAGAAGACATCAGCTGTCAATCCTCCCTGAGGGATGTTCTGGTCTTAATGGAGGCAGGAGATAACATCAGGTCTGAGTCCTGCTCTGTGATTGGCTGACACACCTCATTTTAATTAACAAAACAAGATGCAGAAAGCATCTGGCTATTGTCAGACAATAGCCAAAAACTAACGACCCTTTGACGACTTAACGACTCATCTAACCTTTTAGTTAACAACTCACACCCCTTTCCTGTCCAAACCACACCCCATGGACCAAGAACCTGACAGAGTTTATAAGTCCCAGACTCTCCACCAGTCAAACAGAACTGAAGAAGCCTCTTGGATGAGAGGCGAAACGTCTTCAAGAAATTCTACTAAGTCCAGTTGCCCTTTTTTTGTTGCTACACTTTTGGATACCATGACTTGGACGAATGAGAATCTTCACAGACATATTCTGATTCTCCAGTAGGGGGCACTGATATCACAGAGTGACATGGCAGTAGTACTTCCTGAAGTACTTTAGCACTGATGAAAGGATGTTTTTACGAAGAGGAAGGCAGACTTTCTATTTATCCTGTAGAGGGCACTACACTTTTCATTTCCCTCCTAAAGGAGAGCTCACATTAGCTGTTTGATTTTAGCTGCTACATCTGTGAACACATTTCACCTGGATCAATGAGTTTCATCCTGCTGCATTCTGATTGGTCGGTGCTAATTGGGCAGCTGTACACCCCTCCTGTTCGATTTGCTGGAACACCAGGCTCCGCCTTCTCCCTGGGAGCTCCGACCAGTAGCCTGTTTGGATGAAACAGGTGAACGGGTCTTAAACCTGGAGTGTGTTTAATCACCAAAGTCCTGGAGGACGACATGAGTCTCTTTACAAGTCCTTGATTGACACCATGAATTTACTGAATTTACAAACTCTGGAGTCGAATGTCATAAAATTGTGAGATCTGTGGTTTCAAGGTCACCTGGAATGTCCAAGAAAAAAAACGCAAATAAATGTAACTTAAGCTGCTTTGTTGTCTCAAGGACACACACACACACACACACACACACACACACACACACACACAGGACAAGGTCAGGAAAGAGACAATGACAGACAGGGGACTGGTGTGTGTGTTACCATGGTGATGATATCATAGCCTGAAGCAGGATGGGTGGGACTCTAAACCAATAAGAGGAGACACTAACCTGTGTGTGTGTGTGTGTGTGTGTGTGTCCATTAGCTGTCAATCCAGTTAGGGAACATAAAGAGACGGTTGTCATGGTGACCATGGAGAGTGACATCTTAGTGAAGAATGGAAACAGACCTGAAATTTCTTCCATTATTTCCAGAACCTCTTTAAAGACCTGTACATTTTTTTCAGTGAAGACTTCAATACTTTCAAGGACCAAGCAGGAAGAGACAGGAGACACTCACAGGTGAGTGTTTGTCCTCAGGTCATGGTGCAGCGCCACCGACAGGCCAAACAGTGTTCCATTTCCTCCCGTCTTCAGCAGCGGAAAAGACGTGTCGAGGTTAAACGCCACACACACACAAACACACACAGACCACAACACACACACACCTAAAGCCATAGAAGCGCGTGCACACACACACACACACACTGAGGCAAAAAACCTGCATATAAACACAGAAAATATGAAAGAAATATGCGTTTCCTGTTGATGGAGATGTTTGTATGGGTCAAAGGTCACTGTGAATCAGATCAGTGTAATCAGTTTTAGAAATCACATGACTGCAGATGAGGAAACGGTAACATTTATCCAGTTAGTGACACAAGATCATTTTACTACAAAAACACAAGCGCACACACTGACTCACAGCAGCGTTTTATATTGACGTCATATTAACTTTAGTGCCACCTACAGCTCATCTCTGTGAACAAACTCCTGTGTTAACGGCTGTGAAGGAAAACGACACTTTGTTTCACTCAATCTGGAGTCATGTGACTGATGAAGAGACAAGAGAGAGGAGGAGGAGAGGAAGAGAAGATGGAGAAGGAAAAGTAGGAGTGGAGAAGAGAAGATGGAGAAGAAAAAGAAGAAGGAGTGAAGAAGATGGAGAAGAAAAAGAAGAATGAGTGAAGAAGAGAAGATGGAGAAGAAAAAGAAGAAGGAGTGGAGAAGATGGAGAAGAAAAAGAAGGAGTGAAGAAGAGAAGATGGAGAAGAAAAAGAAGGAGTGAAGAAGAGAAGATGGAGAAGAAAAAGAAGGAGTGAAGAAAAGAAGATGGAGAAGAAAAAGGAGTGAAGAAGAGAAGATGGAGAAGAAAAAGAAGGAGTGAAGAAGAGAAGATGGAGAAGAAAAAGAAGGAGTGAAGAAGAGAAGATGGAGAAGAAAAAGAAGAAGGAGTGAAGAAGAGAAGATGGAGAAGAAAAAGAAGAAGGAGTGAAGAAAAGAAGATGGAGAAGAAAAAGAAGGAGTGAAGAAGAGAAGATGGAGAAGAAAAAGAAGAAGGAGTGAAGAAGAGAAGATGGAGAAGAAAAAGGAATCTGACCTGTTTCTTTGTTCTGGAGAAAATGAGACGTTACTTTGATTCTGTCTGCCAACCTCTCTCTCTCTCTCTCTCTCTCTCTCTCTCATTCCTCCATCATGCACACTTGTCCTGGAACACACACGCAGACACACGCGCGCGCGCACACACACACACACGCAGACACGCACACACGCAGACACACACACGCAGACACACGCGCACACACAGACACGCGCACACACACACAGACACACACACGCAGACACGCAGACACACACACGCACACGCAGACACACGGGCACACACAGACACGCGCACACACACACAGACACGCACACGCAGACACGCACACGCAGACACGCACACACGCAGACACACACACGCAGACACACGCGCACACACAGACACGCGCACACACACACAGACACACACACGCACACACGCAGACACACACGCGCACACACAGACACGCGCACACACACACAGACACGCACACGCAGACACGCACACGCAGACACGCACACACGCAGACACACAGCAGTCTGCTGCCTCATGTGGTCAGTTTGGATTTAAATTACATTTCCTGTTTAAATGTTTACATATTATACATTTTTACATATACATTATTATCTGATCATATTTTAGTGACACACAGCTTTGAAGTGTTTTTCAGAGATTTGATATCTGTTACATAATTATCAAAATAAGTAAAATTTCATATTTCACTCTCTTGAGGTTAAAAAAAAGAAGAAAACTGTTTAAAACGTTTTTTATTGATAAAATCCATGAAATAACAAGCCCAACAATAAATATTTTATGATATAAATAAAATAAATTATTAGTTCACATAATTGACATTACTCCCTGGACATACACTCTGACCTTTGACCTCAGACTTTAAAATGGAGTTAAATATTATATATTCTGTTTAACAGTCACATCATAAATAATTTACAATGAATATTAAATATCAATAATAAATAAAATAAAAATATTGATGATTGAGATGTTTTTTTTCCATCACTTTTCTGTGTTTCTATCACAACCTGCAGCAGGTTCAGACCTGCACACATTCCTGCTGAGGGGGCGGAGCCTCCATCCTCCACCCACATGCAGCCACACAAAGGACTATGGGAAATCTCCTGGATCACTGTCCTGCTGGTGGGCGGAGTCACAGACCAAAATCCAGATTTTCCTGAGTGTCCTCAAATGCAGCACAGAATCCGCAGTAATGGACGGGGCTTAGCGTGTACCTGCAGCACGGGGCCTGTAGGTGGCGATGGCTCTCAAGCTGCGGATCAGGTCGTGACAGAAGGACCGAAGCTGCATCAGCGTCACATGGACCGCCACCTGAACCTCGTAGTTGCCGTGGAGACGAGAGGCCAGATCTAAACTCTGGTTCTGATCCAACGAGTCAGCGCCGAGCTGAGCCGCCTCCTTCATCTGAAACATACACAGATCTGTGAGCGGCCAATCACAGCTGTCCACAGCAGTGATGTCATCTCAGGTGTGTGTGTGTGTGTTACCTTGTGGATGTGTGTCAGTAGGTCACGGAGGTCAGAACTCAGGTCCATCAGTCCATCCAGTCTGTCTGCCAAAACTCCCAGAAGCCCCTGGTACAACAGCCCGCCTGCAGACATACGACTCACACACATGTCCTGCACACACACACACGTGCGCACACACACACACACACGTGCGCACACACACACACATCCCTATCAATAAACTGCAAACTTCAGGAGCTACGAGTAACTTTAAGAACTGCCACTTTAAAGGCACAGTTCAGGTTCTTTTGTGTGGTAGTAGGAAGTACTGACACACAGTCAGCACTGACTGCAGTGTGAGCGCCCCCTGCTGCTAAGAATGAGTCTAAGACAGAGGCTCAGTCCCACCGTCCACCCGCTTCATGCTCCATGTTATTTTACCTTGAGACGACAAGAGTCAGTTTGGCACTTTCTATTTTATGTTGTTTAAAGTCAGCCGACTTAAAGACTGGAAGAGGGATACTTTTAAAAAATAATGAATTATTTTTAAAATGAATTCATTTTCCAGGTAAAATACAACATAATGCAATAATTTAAATATATGGCTGATGAATAAGCTTAATGGCAAATTCTTATCTTCATCTAATAACATGGTTAATGTTCTGTCCTTTAATGTCGACAAAAGTGTTGATCACTTCATATAGTTTTGTTTGTTTGTTTGTAAACCACTCACTCTCCCACACCAAAGTCCACAGAGAAAACCAGTGATTTTAGCTCACAGGGACACAGGAGCTGCTGGTCTACTGCTGCCTCGTGTGGTCACTTTGTGTCACTGACACAATCTGAATGAAGGATTTTTAAGGCCGAATTTGACAAAATAAGACATTTGATGGTCACTGATTTTCTCTATGGACTTTGGTGTGGCAGAGTGAGTGGTACGACGACAGTTGAAAGAACCCGCACTGTCCCTTTAAGGATGTGCCCTTACAGCAGACTGACCAGTGTGAAGCGTTGGGACAGCGGTTTGAGGACAGGTGCGGCAGGAATCCCCAGTGACCTCACCATTATCTGCAGGTGTGCGGTCTGAGTGGAGTGGTCGAAGGTCAAACCCTGAGGACAGGAAGAGACCATATATAAGAAGTTGAAGAGGCGGAGTCGAGTTCAACCGCCGTTCAGATACTACATTTACCTCTGTATTGACGGTGGTGGCGTGGACAGTGGGGAGGTCTCTAAGAATTTTCTCCACCAGAGTCTTGGCTCGCTCGGCCGCTTCTCTAAACGCCGCAGGGGCGTCGCTCGCCGGGCTGATGGGAGTCAACTGAACCAAGAGTGGAAACAGGAAGTAGAGCAGCAGCACGGTGACTGGAGGGGAAAAAAGAGTGCTAACACGTCAAGTTCACGCGTTACATGTTAGCATGCTACATGTTAGCATGTTAGATTAGACTAGACTTTATTCATCCACACTTATGGAAATTCACTGGTTCTGATCCAGAAGCTGGATCAGAACCAGACACGGATCACTAAGCGGTGAATAACAAGTGATCTGAAGTCTCTTCTGAACAAGAAGAAGAAGAAGAAGAAGAAGAAGAAAGTCCCTGTCTGTCCCTGTCAGACCAGGGACAGACAGGGACAGAGACTTTCTTCTTCTTCTTGTTCAGAACATCCTTAAAGGGACAGTTGAGGTTCTTTCAACACTGGACACACAGAAGACACACTGGACACATCCATCCATCCATCCATCCATCCATCCATCCATCACCACTTTGGTACTGACTACAAGGTCATAAGGTCAGGAACCAGTACCAGTTCAGTGCCACCATCACTAGTGGCACTGATAACCTGTCACATGTCTTCAACTCTCTGATTGGTTCTTGTCTTCACCAAAGCCTGACACTGTTGTGGCGGATTTTAGCAGCAGCTCCACCTGAGTCCTGTCTCACCTGTCTCACCTGTGTGACGTCTTACCTGGCACAGACTTGTTTCCTGGTGTCATGGCGGCTCTCTGTCTCGGTGTCTCGCTCTTTTTCCGCAGGTAAACGCGCTAAAATCCGCTCCAACTGCCATTAGTTTGGACTTTTATTCGCGCGGGCTCTGAGTCCACGGGAGTTTCCGGTCCGCGCGTCACGACGGAGTCATCCGATAAATCCCGAAGTGACGAAGTCTGGTGAGAATCAGCTGTTGCGTAACGAGCTGCGTCGAGAGGGTTAGGGTTAGACTGGCACGTGACGTCAGAGCTTTCTCAGGAGTAAAGAGAGAGGGTGAAACCTGGAGTTCACGTGCGTGCGCGAGCCGAGCCGATATGAGCCGAGCCGATACGAGAGGTTATAAGTGCCCGACACACACACACGCACACACACACACGTTTGCACTTCTATCAGAGTGAAGACCCTCATAGACATAATACATTCTCCAGCCTCTTACCCTAACCCGAACCTAAACCCAATTCTAACCCTAACCCTAAAACCAGGTCTTAACCCTGAAAAAGCCCTTTAAAGAAGTGAGGACCAGACAAAATGTCCTCACTCTGTTAAAATGTCCTCACTTTTATTAAAATGTCCTCACTTTGTAAAATGTCCTCACTCTGTTAAAATGTCCTCACTCTGTTAAAATGTCCTCACTTTGTAAAATGTCCTCATTTTTATTAAAATGTCCTCACTCTGTTAAAATGTCCTCACACACACACACACACACCTGATTTCATCATCTTGGTTTAAATCATGATGATGAAATCAAATAACAGTGACGATCAATCAAAAACGTCTTTTTTACGTTTCTGTTTTTCATTAATTCTTTTAGAGAAAAACATACAACAGAACACATGAATCAGAAAACAGTAAAAATGTTTTATTCTTTTTTACTTTCCATTGCTGTTGTAATTATGTTGATCCAATCCAACTTTATTTATAAAGCACTTTAAAAACAACAACAGCTGAGGCAAAGTGCTGTACACTAGAGAAGAATAAGATAAACTACTGAAACATACTAAAAGATAGACAAAACCTAAGACACTGTTGATTGTACGTATGTACACACATATATACAGTACATCCGTGCAGCAGATGAAATGGGCTATAGACACATACATATGCACAGACACGCATAAGAAACATACATACTTGGGATCTTCTTAATCCCATATTTTGATTTTCTCTGGTTTGTTTTCTCTTGGCTGAGGTTTTTGCGGCAGATTTCATCTGCTGGGACTTTTCCACTTCTTTGTCATTTATTTCAGGTTTGAATAGAAAAACTTGTTTAAGATCTGTTGGAACTTTAGCCAGTATCATGTTTTTTTAAAAAGGTTTCCTGCAGATATTTTATCATTTTGGACAAAAAGCGAAGAAATTAAACTTGGAAACACTTGGAAACCTGCTGCTACACAATATCATATATGCAAAACGATAGTAATGATATAGAACCTCCACTGCCAAACTCTGAAATTCTGTCAAACTTTGAAACGATGATGGGATTGAGCAAATATCTGTAAAGTGTTTTTTCCCACAGGAAGTGAGTGATATATTCAGTGATGTGATTCGTCAAAGCTGCTGTTGTTTGTGCGACTGCAACTTTGAAAGCACTTGATAAACAATAAAGTTCTTATTTTAACAAAAAAGGAATTGTTTCCTTGGATGGATTCTTTTTTCATCAGTCATTCAGAATCTGTTGTGTCTCCTGGCTGGTGGAGTTTTTGGTTTGTTTCACTTCCTGTTTTATTTTGTTAACTTCCTTTTGTTCCCCAGTTTGTGTTTGTGGTAACTTTGTTCCCTAGGCTGCTCAGCTGTGTGGGGAGCAGAATCAGCGCAGCTGTCTTCAATCGCTTCATCAGACTCTGCCTATTAAAACCCGGACTTCCTGTTCCTCCTCCTTCCTGTTCCTCCTCCTTCCTGTTCCTCCTTGTGAGCGTGTCATGGTGGTTTTCTCTCTTGTGTGTTTTCCTGAGCTCTGCCTCACCAGCCTCAGCATCTTTTGTTTACATCTATGGACTGGTTATCTTCTAGTTTAATTTTGTAAATGAATCATTTTTAAGGTTGTTCTTTTTTCTAGTCTTTATTTGGGTCCACCTTAGTTTTGTGATTCTGCCCAATCACTACAATTGGTTTTTTTCCCATGTAGAATCTCTCTCAACAGACAGGTGGCGCTGACAGTGTTTACAGTTGTTTATGGTGAAGTGTTGTCTTTGTTACTATGTTCTTCTGGTTTAAATAGATTGGACACTAAAAAGAAAAACCAATTCTGATCAATTTGTGAATTGAAGAATTAACATAACCCAACAAACTGTTAACTGATACTTAACTATTGGCAGTTTCACATTTGTCAGTAATAAGATATCAGCAAACATCTGGACAAATGGTGCTGCAATAACATTTATGTAACATGTGTGTGTGTGTGTGTGTCATCAGTTACTTCTGAAATCCTGGACAAACTGTGACTCAGCAGGAAACTCTGCTGATGTCAGTGATGTCAGTGACGATCTTTGTTAAAACTGTACACGAAGCTTCATGTGAAGGTTTACGTGACAAGAATCATCAAATATTTCCATATAAAACAAAACGTGGGGTTAGGGCATGTGGGGTTAGGGCATGTGGGGTTAGGGCATGTGTGGTTAGGGCATGTGGGGTTAGGGCATGTGGGGTTAGGGCATGGGTGGTTAGGGCATGGGTGGTTAGGGCATGTGGGGTTAGGGCATGTGTGGTTAGGGCATGGGTGGTTAGGGCATAGGTTAGGGTTAGGGCATGTGGGGTTAGGGCATGGGTGGTTAGGGCATGGGTTAGGGTTAGGGCATGTGGGGTTAGGGCATGGGTGGTTAGGGGATGTGGGGTTAGTAGGGGATGTGGGGTTAGGGCATGGGTGGTTAGGGCATGGGTGGTTAGGGCATGTGGGGTTAGGGCATGTGTGGTTAGGGCATGGGTGGTTAGGGCATGTGTGGTTAGGGCATGTGTTAGGGCATGTGTTAGGGCATGTGGGGTTAGGGCATGTGTGGTTAGGGCATGGGTGGTTAGGGCATGTGTGGTTAGGGCATGTGGGGTTAGGGCATGTGTTAGGGCATGTGGGGTTAGGGCATGTGGGGTTAGGGCATGTGTGACATGGGTGAAACATCAGTGACATTTCCATAAGAAATGTTTTTCCAAAAGCTCCTGAACATTTTCACGGGAATATTGAACCAAAAACTGCTGTATTCTCTGACAAACCTTTGTAACCATTTGAATGGTACCGTTCAATGGGTCAAAGTCTCTGTCAGTGGTAGAGGTCCAGATGGAGGCATCCAGGTCTTCTTTCTCCACAGATGTTACAATATAACTTGTGTTATGATGTTTGATTTGCTATGCTGCTGCACGTCTTTTAACTGGAACGCGAAAGAGGGAACACATAACTCCCATTTTAGCCTCACTTCACTGGCTGCCTGTGCACTTTAGAGTTCATTTTAAAATCCTTCTATTTGCTTTTAAATCCTTAAATGGTCTTGCCCAGCCATACCTCGCAGAGCTGCTTCATCCTTATACTCCTGCCCGGTCTTTGAGGTCAGCTGATCAGCTGCTCCTACAGATTCCTAAATCTAAACGAACCCATTTCATCTGCTGCACGGATGTACTGTATATATGTTTACATAAGTACAATCAACAGTGTTTTACGTTTTGTCCATCTTTTAGTACGTTTCAGTAGTTTATCTTATTCTTCTCTAATGTACAGCACTTTGCCTCAGCTGTTGTTTTTAAAGTGCTTTATAAATAAAGTTGGATTGGATTGGATTGATTTGTCATGTGATGTTGGAGTGACCTGGTTAATTAATTTATTTTGTTTATTTACTTTAGTATATTTTAAGAATAGGTTCAAATATTTGTAAAACACAAAAATCAGTTTGAAGACAATTATTATAAAAGTTTTACTCATCTGTTTTATCTTTTGCCATTTTAATTTCTAATAATTAAACCTGACATATTACTGGAATGTTGTATGTGAATACTCAGCATAATAGTTTGACAAGCCGATACATTTTACATCTAAACGACCTGATGTTTCACACGACAGTGAAAATAAAATCAACAATCTTAAATAAACTCAATAACATTTTACAAGGAATGGGTTAGGGTTATAAGAATAACAATCAACCCCTAACCCCAATCAAATTATGTATAAACCTATTGTGAAACCTGTTCCCTATAATCTGTACTGCGACAGATTTTTAGCAATAACATGAGAAAATAATTTATATTCAGAGTTTATTCAAGATTAGTAGGGTTAGATCTCATATCGTTACCAGTTTTTCTTTGTGAGTTAAAATATTATACATCTTCCATTAATTAGAAGATAATTAATTACCTTTAAAAAGATGATTTTATTCTGCTACTTCTTTTCTAATTCTTCACTGACGTGTTAAAGATTTTACATCAGTGCTTCTTCTACTTTTCCTCTTCCCGTTTTTACTGTTACACAGAGTTTGAATGACAGATGCCAAATTCTGGATCCATTGAGGGATTTTTCCTTGACTCATAAAAGACTAATGTTTAAAAGTACATGCACAAAAGCATCAACACAAATACACTGTTGAGTCACAAACATTGTTACTTCATCCTTTTAAAGTTTAAATGGTTTTATTTTAGGAAATGTTGCTGTTTCTATTTTGATATTTCTTACCAAACTGCATGGACCCTAATCCTAACCCTAACTCTAATCCTAATCCTAACCCAGGATTCCACAAACAGTGTTTGTAAACAAAGTTTTATTTGTTTCAGGACAAAGGGCTGAAGGCCAAAGGTCATACAGGAGAGAGCAAGACAGGGAGGGGCATTGTGGGTAATAAATGACTACCAACACCAGCACACAACATGCACACACAACTACTTCCTGTATGTACAGGAAGTGTGGAACGCTCATGGGAAACTGTCGTCGTCATCTTCAGCCATTTCCTTAGCAAATTCCAGATCCTGCTGCTCACGTTCCCGACGCTCCTGAGCACACAGGCGCACGCACACACACACACAGGCGCACGCACACACACACACACAGGCGCACGCACACACACATGCGCACGCACACACGCGCACGCACACACACACATGCGCACGCACACAGGTGCACACACACACAGGCGCACATGTCAGTGGTTGAGTGTGTATTTTTTAAGTGTGTTATTATTTAAAAACAGACAGATTGTATCAATTAAAAGGTTTAGGTTAGTCATTAACCTGGTTAAGGTTAAATAAGTCAATGTGTGTGTGTGTGTGTTACCTCAGCTGACTCCAGGTCTTTGTTATAAGCTTTAGGAGGAAACCTCATGGCCTGCAGAGGGAGACAAAGAGTCAGTGAGTTATTGTGAAGTAGCAGGAATAACAGTGACACCTGCTGACAACAGAGTGGAACTACACCACTGTCTGTCTGTGAGCCAACCATGTATATATGTGTGTGTGTTACCTTGACAGACATGTTGTGAATGTCCAGACAGAAGGAAATCCTCTGGTGAAAAGCCAACTGTGGCTCTCTGGTGCCATAAATGTCCATGGTCTCTTTTGATTGGACAAAACCTTTCTCATGGTTGATGCTCGCCTCAATGACGCCATCACGGATCGCCTAAAACAAACACACAGAGTGATGTTACTGAAGATGATGCTTTTACTTTGAACTAATTTCAAAATGATGACAAACAAGATGAGGCACAAGATGTACAATGTGAAAAATGATAATAATAATAGTAATGGTGACTTTCCATCATGGAGATAATTGTTACTATTTCAAGTGAGTGACAACAAAGAGTCAGACTCATCAACAAGCAGTTATTTTAAAAATCCACAAGGTGGAGCTTGTGTCCTTCCAGGTTCAGTGACCATCTTAACCCACAGACTGGGACACTTTTCTCTCATGACACTGAATATCAGAGAGTTCACTGCCATCTAAATCTCATTCCAATGCTAGTTAGCTCTAGTTAGCTCGGAAGATTTAAAGACTCTTTCTGTCGCAGCACAAGGTTCCTTTGCTCCAAATAACAATGAATCATTTTATTTTGTGGACAAAACATTTGAGAACATCATCATTTCCAGGTTTGACAAACACTCATCAACATTTTTTAACATTTTCTGACATTTTATGGACCAAATAAGTGCTCATTTAATCGAGAAAATAATGGACAGATAAATCGATTATGAAAATAACTTAGCTGCAGCTCTATATTAGAGTACAGTCTGTCGCAGATTGCTAGAAAAAGCAGACTCAGAGCTGGTCACATGACTTTATTAAGCTAATGTTACCTTGGCAACGATGAACTCGGCATCTTCAGGACTGTCGAGCTGCAGCTTGAGAGCGATGTCGGACAGAGAGATACGAGAGTACGACAGGCTGATCATACGAACACCTGAGCGCACACACACGCACACACACACACCATCAGTAAGCTGCCACCACCACCACATCATATGACAGGATTACTGGCCTGTGATTGGCTCACCTGTCTTGATGACATTGTGTCTCAGGCGGATGATGAGCGTGTATGTCCCGTCTGTCTGAAATTTTTCACCAAACTGCTCCAAAACCTGGTTAAACTTAGCCAGATTACCTGTTCTCACCGCTACACACACACACACACAGAATTCATTAGTGAAGATGAAGTGACAGACACTGTTCAGACCTATTAACACCTGTCCTCATTGATCTGATCACATGACTGATCCAATCACTTTGTTCAGCTCTAAGTTCATACATTTATGCTTCATTCATTGTAAGGACACGACAAGTCTAACCCTGACCCTCCATCAGACACGACAGGACTAACCCTGACCCTCCATCAGACACGACAGGTCTAACCCTGACCCTCCATCAGACAGACAAGTCTAACCCTGACCCTCCATCAGACACGACAGGTCTAACCCTGACCCTCCATCAGACAGACACGTCTAACCCTGACCCTCCATCAGACAGACACCACTTCAGTCAATGCGTCTCTTCCACTGACTCCCACGGTAACCTAAATCCAATTCTAACTCTAATCCTAAAACCAGATCTTAATCCCCAATGTCCTCACAAAGCTACACATACAAGAACAGACACCATTTTTTAATTCTATGTCAATAGAACTTCTGTGCTAATTTTTCCCCTCAAGCAACTGAAGTACATTCAATCTCAGCAGGTTCTTTGTGTAAAAGCTAAGACAACTGTGATGTCACGAGTCATGTCACCTGACCTTGTGTGAGCAGGAAGTAGGGCATCAGTGACCTCTTGAGTGATGGCTGTCTGAACTGAAGTCTGTCAGGAATCTCCCCCAACAGCAGCTCCACCACGATCAGCAGCTTATGGACCTGAAAACACAAACGCACACACAGGGTCAGTGTTTCTGAGCAGACTGGTTGTATCGATCATATTGATCATCTACAGACCGTCTGTTTGAAGCCCACAGCTGTGTGCTGTGGGGCTTTTCTCAGAGCATTGGTCAGAGTCCTGCGAGCCTCAGAGTATTCCAGCTGGATCGCCTTAATACGACCTACACGCACACACACACACGCACACACACACACACAGGCGTTCACTGTGTGTCACCTTTGTTCCTTCCCACCAGCCGCATGCTAGCTGGCTAAAACTGGTCATCAGACACTCACCTGTGTAGTAGAGGTATCGGGCCCACTCGTTGTTGTTGGCGAGCTCAGGGAACACAGACTTGGACACCAGCTTCTCAGCCTGGTCATACAGGTTGAAGTGCAGGTAGTTTCTCAGCAGCAGGTTGAGAAGAACGGCCTGACCGTCAGCGTCGTGACGCAGCGTCGCTGTGCGCAGACGAGTGTGCAGGAAACTGAAACAGGTTTGACAACATGTCGTGATCACTATTATCAACAGATGTGTTTACAACTAATGTGAACCCATTTTTCCCAACACTCAGTAGGGACATTATTGATTACTGATACATCATCATGACTGAGTCCGTACCTGCGTATGGTGTCAAACTGGTTGAGGAACTCGTACACTCTGGCGTGGTAATAATAACACTTGGCGGCCACCAGGTCCAAAGCTCTGCGGTTCTTGGAGCCAATCTTCTGCAGGAGGTCGTCCGACACTTTCTGAGCCTGAAGAGAGAAGATGTTGCCATCAACCACACGTCAACCTGTTAGCTGACCTCTGCTGTTGACACTGTTCCATGTTAATCACGTGTGAAAGTGACTGTGGAAAATCTCCATTATCAGTTGTGAGTGTAGAAAATGGTTACATTTTTTCCACATGTGCATTGAAAATGATGTCTAGCCATAGACTTTGTATAAAAAAAAAAAAAGACTTAGTCCTTAAGGGTCTCACTAAAGCCAAATAGGCAATGGAAATATATCAAATAGCCATCAGGGGGCAACTCTGAATGGAACTCCATGGGAAAATGAGCACCATCGTAATTTCGAACATCAGTAAACATTTTCCTGAGGAGTTAATGTCTCAATCACTAGTTTCAGTTCTTCAACAGAACATGTCAGTTTGAAAATTATCTTCACATTTACAGGAACTAGATGATAATGTAGGACACACACGAATGAACACTGGTGGGACTGACAGCTGGTGTCAGTCAAAAGGAGCCTCTGAATCTCTTCAGATCCTTTATGAGTGATGTCACTTGTCTTTTGTAAACCAACACTGAGTCCTCAGGATTTATTCTGAAGTGTCTGCATCTTTCCAGACATTCCAGGATCTTGTGATTTATTATCAGATTAATAAGATTAATGCTAATCCTGAAAAGTAGGAACATGTTTTTAACAGTGCTTTGACTGTTAAAAGTCAAAGCTTTGACCAAGGTCCAGAGGTCAAAGCACAGACTGACCTCAGTGTATCTCTTGTTGTTGGTCAGATGAACCACCAGCAGCAGCTGCAGATAAGCCTCCACCTCCGGCAGCAGAGGAGCAGACGCTGCTTTTCCCGTCCTCGGACGAAACTGCACGTCTCCATCGCTCATGTCCATTGGCTGTGTCAGCAGAGATCAATACTGATGATCTAGACTCAGAACAAGAGCTGCACTATGAGATAATGTCGGTGAAAATTGCAATGTCGATACGACTTGCGATTAGTGAATAGATATGTAAGCATGCAGTGATATTGTCTGTCTACTAACATTGACCCAGTCCCAGACAAAGTACCTAAAAAGGAAATCAAGCATTTTATCATAAAAGACTGAGAGATGGGAATCCACAGGCAACAGATTCTGTTTGTGTAATGATCACTTCATAGTAGGTACAGAATCCATCACTTACTAGCTTTAATGTAAGTGTACTCTGGAGGAGGACACAAAAATTGAACATGTCACAATCCTGCAATCATAATGTCCAGAATAGCTGTAACATTCAGTCTGTCAAATCCTGAGATACATACGACTCACAGTACACACTGAACATTTTTGTAGACGCTTTTCCTGTCACCATGGCAGAGTAAAGCTCAACACCAACCTCCTCAAGGAAACCCAGCAGGAAGTCCCTGGTGGTGGCATTGCTGGTGAAGAAGCCACAGATGGCCTTGTGTAGCACGTTGGTGTTTAGACGGCGGCTGGTGGACGGCAACGCTCGGAGGGCGCGAAGCACAAACCGAGGCTCCTTCCCAGACACCGCCTTTTCTATCTGCTTCACATGCTCCCTAATGTCTAAGGAGGAGGAGACCAAGGTCAGGAGAAGAGACGGGGAGGAAAAGAAAGGTCAACAAGTGATTTGAGAAACTTAGACCACATCAATACGGAAACAGTATGAAATGTAAACATCTTTTTTTTTTTGCCGTTGTAAGAAAGTTCCTCATTAAAATGCTGTTGTTTCAGGAAATATCTCCGTCCATGTGGAGTCACCTGAAATCACTCAAAATGCAACAGAACAAAAAAACTGTGTGTATATGTTTATGCTTTGTGCTGTTCCTGTGGATATTAAGTGACTTCACAGACCCTGGCAACTTTACTTTGTGTCATAACCCTGAATACTTTCAGAGGAAGGAAATGTTCATTTCTGCCGCACGAGAGAATATTTAAACATATATTCAAGTGAAAATAGTGTCAGTGAAACAATGTTTTGTTTTCTCCTCCCTTGATTTTACTTTTATTCAGTTTTGTTAATTGTCAACACTTTTTTCACCCCAGTGTGTGACGTCTCTGAGGAAAGGACGTGTTCTAGTGAGATCTAGTGTCTTTTCAGGCTGACTTTAATTTTAGAAGTTGGCAACACTGTCAAACAATCTCCAAAAATAAGAGTACGATGGAGAATGTAAGAGCAAGACAGAGGTAGGCCAGTGACATCATTGTTTTCCTAAAGTAGCATATTCACAATCTACACGGAAATGCAAGGCTACCATTTGGGGATTTTCCTAGTCTGGGAGGCATTTTCAAAAAATACCGTTTCAGGTCCATTAAAACGGCATTTCCGTGTGGGTGGAACTCCTCTGTGACAAACAAAGAGACTCACTCTCAATATTAACATGATTGCCAAAAGGACCAAAAGGAAAAACAGATCAGTTTAAGTCTGTGATATCTTGAGAACATGTTCACGTCTGTATCTCACTGTCAGACAGACTTTTCCAACAGGAAAGTGAAGTTTGTAAACCACTCACTCTCCCACACCAAAGTCCATTTTGTTAATTGTCAACACTTTTTTCACCCCAGTGTGTGACGTCTCTGAGGAAAGGACGTGTTCTAGTGAGATCTAGTGTCTTTTCAGGCTGACTTTAATTTTAGAAGTTGGCAACACTGTCAAACAATCTCCAAAAATAAGAGTACGCAGCAGTGGATCAACAACTCCTGTGAGCTGTGATGTAAAATCACTCATTTTCTCTATGGACTTTAGTGTGGGAGAGAGTGATCAGCAGTATCTTGTACCCTGCAGACCTGGTCTACATTTTGTTAATCGACTGAAAATCCAGTTAACGTCGACAGTCATCTCATAGTTATTCAGCTTTTTTTCTGCTTGAGGTTAGCTCTCCTGTGACTGTTAGCCCACAATGCTAACGGGCTAACACGGTGAACGAACCCATCCCCGTCAAGTCCGCTCTTACCTTCCAAAGTCAGGCTGTCCTGCTCTTTCGGCTGCTTCGCCGCCTCCTCTTCCGGCATCTCCACGTCCTGGAGCTCCGGACCCGGTTCTTTTAGCTCTTTTAGCTCTTTTAGCTCCTTCGGCTTCTCGGCTCTCGAGTCCCGGTCGCGGCCTCCCGCTTTGTCGCGCCGCTTTGCTGCCGATTCCTTCATGGTTCTGGAAGCAAAAGGCAGGCACACAGCTACGTCAGACAGAACAGCACACTCAACTGGACCGGTTCTGGTCCGGGTTTTTAACTGTACAGTCCTACTCCTCACTTCAGAAAAACGTCACAATGACTGGCAAGTGTTATGGCGCAGAGGATTGTGGGATACGGCAGGCCAACTAGATGATCACAGAGACAACAGCGCAGACTCTGACAATCGAAAAGAGATGAATCGATAATTATCAGGCAGGTGACAGGTGTGGGCGGGGCTTGTGGTGGCTCGTGCAGTGTGTTGTCCGCTGATAGAGCTGGTGCTCTCATCGGATGAGGTTCGTTCACAGAAGCAGGACTGAGCTGGACCCTGTTCACACTGTTCACACTTTAAAGATCCACTTTCTGTTCGGTTTCACCTGGTCTGGTCTTCTTTAACTCACCTGCTGCTGCTGCTGCACACAGTAAGTTTAATATAATATAATATAATATAATATAATATAATATAATATAATATAATATAATATAATATAATATAATATAAAACAATCTCTCCTTTTATGACTTTGATGCCTGAAAAACGACCCAGACAGACAGACAGGTGACAGAAACCTTATTGCATTACATATTGTATTACATATTAAAATATTTAATCCAAGAAATTAAAGGATAAAGTGACAGTTTATTTAACGCATTTGATAATTTCTATATTTTATAACAAATCGATGAACAATAATTATTAACATCTACAATTCATATTTATATATTTCATATATTAAATATATATCAATAGTGATGATATTTTGAAATAAACTCAACGAAGTGAATGATCTATAATAAGAAATAAATTTGGATTAAGGTCATTGATCATTGCATGTTCAACAGGAACTGAGACAAACCTGACTGTTGTTAGTGTGGTAACACTTGTTACCCTGGTTACCATGGTTATGAGATAACGTTAGACTTTATTGATGCCACACCAGGGAAATTCAGCAGCCAAAGGGTCAGAGGTCGACAAATATCAAGTGGATTATAGGAAAGAGAAAAGGGAAATGCTGTTACTCTGAGATGAAATCTGAACCTCCATCATCCAGAGAAAAGCTCCTGAACCCTGAACCTCAGGAACATGGATGCCACTTAACTTTACACCTTTGGCCCCTTTTGTTTGTCCCCAGACAATTCTTAGCTCCTCCCACACCTCTGACATTCACAGTGAAGCATCTGCTTCACCTGAATTGTGGCCATGACCTGCTAAAGAAGACGGGGGGGGAGTGGCTTAGCAAGATGCTGCCTTGTACCACTGATGACCAATTCAAGAGAAGACCTGAAAAAGAAAATAAAGAGGAGGAGCCTATCCTTCAACCTCCTCTTCCTCATTTTACCATGACAACCACAAAAGACATTCTAACTGCTGTGGGTCATTTGGTCAGTCGGGACGTCAGTTTAGATTCGGAGGAGGAGACGGGGACCTCACTGTTACCGTGGCAACACAGGGAAGAGGAGGCGCGTGATGAAGAGGAGACACAGGCAGTGGCATCATCTCCCGACGGAAGATTCCTGAAGTTTAACATCGAAATTGGACGAGGTTCCTTTAAGACAGTTTACAAAGGCCTCGACACTGAGACGACCGTGGAGGTAGCGTGGTGCGAGCTGCAGGTAAGATAAACAAACAAATATGATGACAAACAAACAAACAAACACATGATAACGACAAACAAACTAAACAAACATGACAAGAAAACAACCACATGACACCAAACACATGACGACAAACAAACTAAACAAACATGACAACAAACAAACTAAACAAACATGACAAGAAAACGACAAACAAACTAAACAAACATGACAACAAACAAACTAAACAAACATGACGACAAACAAACTAAACAAACATGACAACAAACAAACAAACAAACAAACACATGATAACGACAAACAAACTAAACAAACATGACAAGAAAACAACCACATGACACCAAACACATGACACCAACCACATGACACCAAACACATGACGACAAACAAACTAAACAAACATGACAACAAACAAACTAAACAAACATGACGACAAACAAACTAAACAAACATGACAACAAACAAACTAAACAAACTAAACAAACATGACAAGAAAACAACCACATGACACCAAACACATGACACCAACCACATGACGACAAACAAACTAAACAAACATGACAACAAACAAACTAAACAAACATGACAAGAAAACAACCACATGACACCAAACACATGACAACAAACAAACTAAACAAACATGACAACAAACTAAACAAACAAACAAATGACAACAACAAACAAACAACAAACATCAAGACAACAAAGAGGATATATGAATCAGCAGAGCAACAGGAAGTGACAGAAGATTTGTAGCTTTCATGGATTAGTAAGTATATACATACAAACATGTGTGTGTGTGTGACTTCTTGTTTTTGTAGCTTTGTGAGGACCACAAATCCTTTAAACCATACAAAATGAGGACATTTTCTCTGGTCCTCACTTTTTTAAAGGGCTTTTCAGGGTTAAGACTTGGTTTTGGGTTAGAATTGGGTTTAGGTTAAGGGTAAAGGTTATAGTTAGCCATTTAGTTATGATGGTTAAGGTTAGGGTACCAGGGAATGTATTATGTGTCGGTGTGTGTGTGTGTGTGTGTGTGTGTGTGTGTGTGCACGCGCGTGTGAGAGAGAGATAAACAGCTAACAGTGACTCTGCAGTTTGTTGGGGTTGGGGCTGTACACAGTAACCACTTGAGGACACTGATAATAAACACACACACTCAGTCACTCTAACCCTAACCCTAACCCTAACCCACACAGGGCAGGCTAAACACAGCCTTATTACTAACCTTAACCAAAACCAATTCATGACTAACCCTTACCTTATCTAACCAAAATTCGAATCTTAGTCTTAAACTTAACCATTTTCTCAGCAATGAGGTTCTGCCTCATTAGGACCAGGTTTTGGTCTCTATGAGGACTACTGGTCCTGACAAGATAAATGTTTATGATGGAAAAGGTCCTAAAGCGGTGACACCTACAAGAACACAAATATGATAAGGTACACTGACCTGTTTGACCTTTGACTCAAACAGACTCGTCGCCTGAGCAAGGCCGAGCGTCAGCGTTTCTGCGAAGAGGTCGAGATGCTCAAAACGCTGAATCATCCAAACATCGTACGATTCTATGACTCGTGGAAAGCAACACAGAAAGGTCAAAGGTGCACCATCCTGGTGACGGAGCTCATGACCTCTGGAACCCTCAAGACGTTAGTCCACTTCCTCTGACCTCTGATCCTAACTTCCTGTGTGTTCTGACCTTTCATTCTCACATCCGGTGTGCTGACCTTTGACCCAGGTACCTGCGCAGGTTCCGTCAGATGAAGTTGAAGCTGCTGCAGCGCTGGAGCTTCCAGATCCTGAAGGGCCTTCACTTCCTGCACTCAAGGACTCCGCCCATCCTGCACCGCGACCTCAAGTGTGACAACATCTTCATCACCGGGCCGACGGCATCTGTGAAGATCGGAGATCTGGGCCTCGCCACACTCAAGAAGGCCTCATTCGCCAAGAGTGTCATCGGTACGTGGAGGATCTAATGTCACCCTCATGCTGACCACAAAGACATATGACCCATGACATTCATGAGATCATACGTGTGTGTGTATGTATGTATCATCTGACCACAAAGACATATGACCCATGACATTCATGAGATCATACGTGTGTGTGTGTGTATGTATCATCTGACCACAAAGACATATGACCCATGACATTCATGAGATCATACGTGTGTGTGTGTGTATCCTTTTAGAACTGTGAACGTCTGCTATGTTATGAATATGAACGTGTGAACATAGAGGTTGGTATCACTCATGTTATAAAAACACTACTGGTGTTGTAAAAAATGGATGGTGAGTGAGTGAGTGAGTGAGTGAGTGTTACAGTAATCTAATCTTGATGTAACAAAAGCATGAACTAGTTTTTCAGCATCCTTTAAGGATAAAATGTTTCTAATTTTCATAATGTTCCGCAGGTGGAAGAAGGCTGTTTTGGAAATGTGTTTAATATGTGAGTCAAATGATATATCCTGGTCAAAAATAACTCCAAGGTTCCTTACAGTGGAACTGGACGCCATGGTGATGTCATCTAAAGTGACAATATGGTCAGAAAGTTTGTCTCTAAGGTGTTTAGGGCCGAGTATGATAACCTCAGTTTTGTCTGAGTTTAGAAGTAGGAAGTTACAGGTCATCCAGGACTTAATGTCTTTAAGACATTCCTGGAGTTGAACAACCTGATTTATTTCTTGCAGCCTCATTGATAAATAAAGTTGTGTATCATCTGCATAACAATGAAAGTGTATGTTGTGCTTTCTAATAATGTTTCCTAAAGGAAGCATATATAAGGTAAAAAGTATAGGCCCAAGAACTGAGCCCTGTGGAACTCCATAGTTAACTTTTGTCTGCAATGAGTCATTGTTATTAACATGTACAAACTGGAATCTATCAGATAAGTATGACTGAAACCAGCAGAGGGCAGAACCTGAGATCCCCAAAGTCTGCTTTTATTTTATGAGCAGTGGTGTCAAATGTGATAACTTTTCATTGTAATGTGCAATAAAATCATAAATAATCCAATTCCTCGTCAATACAATCAGAAACCATGCAGAGGGTGCTGTTTTCACTCTACTTCCTGTTGTGGCTGGTGGTGTGTTCAGGGACCCCGGAGTTCATGGCTCCAGAGATGTATGAGGAGAAATATGACGAGGCTGTGGATGTTTACGCCTTCGGTATGTGCATGCTGGAAATGGCAACCTCCGAGTATCCATACTCTGAGTGTCAGAACGCTGCTCAGATCTACAGAAAAGTAACCAATGTAAGGTTTTGCCCACCTGAATGTTGTCCACTTCCTGTTTGTTCAGGTGTGTGATGTGTGTTTGTGTCTCAGGGAATCAAACCTGAGAGTTTTTCCAAAGTCAAAGGGGTGGAGCTGAAGGAGATCATTGAAGGTTGCATCCGCACCAACAGCAATGAGAGGTGAGCATGTCACCTTCACACGCGGTTGTTAAGGTGATGAGTTCAGGTAATGGTTGTCGCCTTTGTGTCTCGCAGGTTCACGGTCCAGGACCTGCTCAACCACTGCTTCTTCCAGGAGCAGCTGGGCGTCCATGTGGAGCTGGCAGAAGATGATGACGGTGTCAAGGTGGCGCTGAAGCTCTGGCTGCGGATGGATGACAACAAGAAGCTTCACGGCAAATATAAAGACAACAATGCCATCGAGTTCCTGTTCGAGCTATACAAAGACATTCCTGAGGAAGTGGCTCAGGAGATGGTACTGATGACATCACACCCATGACATCACCTGATTAATAGCAGGTACAGGTGTGTCATCACTCTCTCTCTCCTCTCTCTGTTGCCAGGTGATTTTGGGTTTTGTGTGTGAGGCCGACTACAAGCTGGTTGCCAAAGCGATCAGACACAGAGTGACAGCCATAAAACGTCAAAGAGAAAAACAGCGCTGCCTGCTGGAGGGAGCCTTGAATGGCCAGAAGGATATTTTCACAGAGGATGAGCCTGACTCTGCCCCTCAGCTGTCCAATGGAGCTAATCAGGTGTGTTTGACTTTGTTGTTGTGGTAACAAGAAACCTCCTGATGGTCAAATGTACACCTACAGAATGTTTCAGATGAAAATAAATGGTTGTCAGCCTTTGTATTTTTTCAAACCTTTATTTTGTATGTTAGATAACATTTCAATTCAGGTTAAACCTTATAGTCTACAGTGTGGATGAAGACTAGAGGAGTGCTGTATAAATACAGACCACAGTCAGTTAGCAGCGTCATAAATGTGACTGGACAAGCACCTTCATGAAACATAACATCAGGAAAACATAAATATTATAGACAAACAAAGCAGCAACAATTATTCATTCATCATTTAAATGAAGACACTACAACTGGCAGCATCTATTTCCTTTATTCTATGTTTAAAACCATTCAAAGGGATTTGGACATTTGAAGTTTGCCTTTAGACTGAAGATCTTTCCAGTGGCAGAGACTGATCTGTTTCTGGTTGGATTGAAGCTGATTGTTCACTTCACTAATCAAAGTGAATCATATTTGTTTTTCACTTTGTCAAATAGTTTGGGTTTTGTTTGTTTGTTTGTGAACAGCTCCAAGTTTCACATTTTCAGTCAGTGAATGCTTTCATCTCACACCAGGACACAGCTGCTCTTAAAGCACCTATTCCTCCCTGGATACAAGCCCCACCCATTGAAACCATGACATCACCTGCAGGGTTGTTGAGCAGCAGCTCAGTGGATTCTGGGATCAGTGGTGCCCCCAGAAGGACAGAGGGAGAAGCGGATGAGAACAAGATGACAAGCACAGGTCAAGACAGTGTTTACATTTTCAGTCCTGCTGTGAATTAAACTTCTGTACCTTTAAATGTTTCTGTCTCAACAGACAGCTCCTCAGGTGTCCTGGAGAATGTTGAAGCCACAACCCTTTCCATCACAAACCCCACCCCTTCTCCTTCTCTCTCAGCCCCTGCTGCAGTGGTTCAGGAAACCCTGCGTTCTGTGACACGGTCCAAAGCTCCGCCCCTTCCCGTGCTGCGTTTCCCCAAGGTGAGCACCTGATTTTGTTGTGAACACCTGAGTTTGTTGTGAATACCCGAGTTTGTTGTGAATACCTGAGTTTGTTGTGAACACCTGAGGCCTGTTGTGAACACCTGAGGCCTGTTGTGAACACCCGAGTTTGTTGTGAACACCCGAGTTTGTTGTTAATACCCGAGTTTGTTGTGAATACCCGTTTGTTGTGAACACCTGAGTCTGTTGCAAATACCCGTTTGTTGTGAACACCTGAGTTTGTTGTGAACACCTGAGTTTGTTGTGAACACCTGAGTCCTGTTGTGAACACCTTAGTCCTGTTGTGAACACCTGAGTTTGTTGTGAATACCCGAGTTTGTTGTGAACACCCGAGTTTGTTGGGAATACCCGAGTTTGTTGGGAATACCTGAGGCCTGTTGTGAACACCTGAGTTTGTTGTGAATACCCGAGTTTGTTGTTAATACCTGAGTTTGTTGTGAACACCCGAGTTTGTTGTGAATACCCGAGTTTGTTGTGAACACCCGAGTTTGTTGTGAATACCCGAGTTTGTTGTGAACACCTGAGTTTGTTGTGAATACCCGAGTTTGTTGTGAACACCTGAGTTTGTTGTGAATACCCGAGTTTGTTGGGAATACCTGAGTTTGTTGTGAATACCCGCGTTTGTTGGGAANNGAGTTTGTTGTGAATACCCGAGTTTGTTGTGAACACCCGAGTTTGTTGTGAACACCTGAGTTTGTTGTGAACACCCGAGTTTGTTGGGAATACCTGAGTTTGTTGTGAATACCCGCGTTTGTTGTGAATACCCGAGTTTGTTGTGAACACCCGAGTTTGTTGTGAACACCTGAGTTTGTTGTGAATACCCGAGTTTGTTGGGAATACCTGAGTTTGTTGTGAATACCCGCGTTTGTTGGGAATACCTGAGTTTGTTGTGAACACCTGAGTTTGTTGTGAATACCCGAGTTTGTTGTGAACACCCGAGTTTGTTGTGAACACCTGAGTTTGTTGTGAACACCCGAGTTTGTTGGGAATACCCGAGTTTGTTGGGAATACCCGAGTTTGTTGGGAATACCTGAGGCCTGTTGTGAAAACCTGAGGCCTGTTGTGAACACCCAAGTTTATTGTGAATACCCGAGTTTGTTGTGAATACCCGAGTTTGTTGGGAATACCTGAGGCCTGTTGTGAACACCATTGTCTTAAAAACGTTTCTGTCTATCGGGGTATGTTTAAAGGGTGGACTCACCCCAAACCAAGATGGAGGATGTGCTAACATATAACTGCAGTGGACAAACGGTCAATGCAGTGTCTATTTATGTATGTCAATTAAAAAGGCCATTGCTCTAAGACAGCAACAGAAGCCCTCCTTCCTCTAAAATGTTGTAAAGTAGATTTCAACTGTTTTATTTATGTTACATACCTAAAAGTTCACTAGAACACCATCAACTACATGACTGATTGGTTCAGAATCAGAATATACCATTTACCTTTCTTCATATTATACACTGTAAATAAAAACACTGTTATAGCATTTCCTTTGTTTCAGTTTTACATAGTTATTGTACAAAAAGAGCAGAGGACAGAATTTATGTAAAAATAATTTATCCTGAAATGAGCTTCCCCTGTTTCAAGGACCAGCAAGCACCACTGGTCTATTAATATGACTCAGTGTGACATCACTTCCTGAGGTGTCAATATCTCTGATGTCATCTACAAAACTCCAAATAGAATCGTGTCACCCTCTGGAGGAGAAACACAACAGCAGTCACATTTTTATTGTTTTTACTTATTTTCTCTTGAATCATGGGAAGAAAACTGTGTCCCCGTGTCTGTGTCTTTAGAGCATTGCTGTGTCCCATAATGCCGAGCAAGCACTGTCTGCATCACTCTGTGGCTTCTCTTCACCAGTCGACAGGTAATACACAAGCATATACACATAAATAAAGGGACAGTTCTGTTTTTGACGTGTGGTTGTATGAGGTACTGATGCCCCCTGCTGCTGGGAACCTTTCTTACACTCAGAGGCTCAGTGTCAATTAAAACATGGTTGTTAGTGGAGACACAAGGAATTTTATCGTAGCCACTTAACAAAAGACTAAGTAAAAAAATCTACATCAGTTTAAGTCTACAATATTTTCAGATCATGTTCACATCTTTATCTCACTGTTAGACTTTTCCAAGGGTTAGGAAACTGAAGGTTGTAAACCACTCACTCTCCCACACCAAAGTCTATAGAGAAAATGAGGGACAGCTCACAGGGACACAGGAGCTGCTGGTCTACTGCTGCCTTGTGTGGTCACTTTGTGTCACTGACGTAAATCTGAACAAAGGATTTCAAACACAGAAGTGACAAAATAAAACATTTGAACTTAGTGATGGAAGCAGCAGTGGATCAACAACTCCTGTATGCTGTGATGTAAAATCACTCATTTTGTCTATGGAGTTTGGTGTTGGAGAGTGAGTGGTTTACAAACTTTACAAAGTTTCCTGTTGGAAAAGTCTGTCTAACAGTGTCATGAAGATGTGAAACAGCTTATTCTCAACAGCAGGTGGTGCTGACAGCATAGAAGTGTGTCAGTACCTCATACACACTTCAAAAAAACCAAAATGATCTCTTTATTCCAAAAGTAGCTCTACACTGACTTTGGCATGTTCTCTTTTTTACAACTATCCCCAGTTTGAATGTTGTTCCTAACAAAGACTGTAAAAATGTTGTGTTTCCATAGCTATGCCTCTGATGTTACCTCAGGTTTGAGTGACAGCAATGATGGCCAACCAGAAAAGGGCAACCATCAAGAACGAGCAGTGATGAAGCAGTTTAGGAGGAGAACAAGAGCACGTCTGGAGATTATAGGGGTGAAAACATGAGCTGTGACATCATCAGCATCAACTACACACTGTACAACCAGAAACACACTGACTCTGTGTGTGTGTGTATGTGTGCGTGCAGGTGTCTGAGATGGCCGACCGTGTGGTCGAGTGTCAGCTGCAGACTCACAACAATAAGATAGTGACATTTAAATTTGACCTGGACGGAGACAACCCTGAGGACATTGCCTCTGTGATGGTGAGCAACAGCCAATCAGAGCCCAGGCTCATGAGTTTTCTGTGAGGTTAGTTGGTTCATGTGTGACATCATTCTGAGACAAATCAAAAACTTATGATATCAACAGCAGTTCAGTGTAAATCACTACACCTTTTACATGAGCTTTTGGTTTTGTCCAATCACTTTCACCAATCAATAATATATAATCATATAATCATAATCAACCAATCATAGCTTTCTGTGACAGAGGCCGTGTCCTCACTGATCAGTCAGACCAAAAAATGGGTCATGAGAAAGGACAATACAGTTTACACAGCATATGATATGTTTAGCTGCTCCTTTCTTACAGTGTCTCCACAGACACTGTCAACACACCCAGGGATTTTACTGCGAGGCTCCGCCTCCAACTCCACCTCCACCTCCCTCCAGTCAAGTCTTCACAGAAAACAATACTGTATTTTCTAACAAGCATTGAACTCAGTTTGACGTTTGTGTGTCCATTCAGCTTCATCGAGACTTCATCCTGCCATCAGAGCGTGAAGAATTCATCCTCCGCATGTATGACATCATTAACAGGGTGGAGTCAATGAAGCGGCAGCCAGTAAACACAGAGAATGCTGCTCCCCTGAATGTCTCCACGCTGCCCGAGGTCTCTCTGTGTGTGTGTGTTGTATTTGTTAGAGTGAGGACCAAAAATCATATAAACCCTACAGAGTGATGGGTTTGTGATGTCTGGTCCTCACCTTTTTAAAGGGGTTTTTCAGGGTTAAGACTTGGTTTTAGGGTTAGGGTTAGAATTGGGTTTAGGTTAGGGTTAGGGTTAGGCATCTAGTTGTGATGGTTAAGGTTAGAGTAAGGGGGTAGAGAATGTATTATGTCTATGAGGGTCCTCACTATGATAGAAGCACAAATGTGTGTGTGTGTACAGTAAGGTCCATATACATTTGGACAAAGACATATTTTGTCATTTTGACTCTGTACTTCATCACAATGAATTTGAAATTAAACAATCCAGGTGTGATTAAAGTGTGGACTCAGCTTTAATTTCAGGGATTGAACCAAATACTCTCATTAACCACTGAGGAATTATATGCATTTTTATACATTATTGTCCAATTTTAGGGGTTGAAAAATAATAAGACCATTGACTATTAATTAAGTTTGTCCTATCACTTATGACAATAATGTATATAAATGATTATAATTCCTCAACAGTTAATGTGATTCTTTTGTTCAATCCCTAAAATTAAAACACTTTAATTACATCTTGATTGTTTTGTTTAAAATTCATTAACTGTAACTGTATATATGTGTGTGTATGTGTGTATAGTGTTGAAATTAGTACTCCACAACAGATTTGTCAAAAGATGTTCTATGTGACACTAAACCACCAACAAATGTGGGCCATTGATTGCAAAAGGTTTGCTAACAAATGCATTCATGACGTGTTTTAAAAATGAATACATCCCAATGAAAGTTTTAGGAAATCTTTAGTCCAAATTTTAGACTACAAAATCCTAATTAACAAGAAATCAACCACAGGTGAGTCTAATTATTCATTAAAGAGGTGTCCAGCAGACAGTAGATTATATGAGCATTTTACTTAACAAAGAAAACTGCTTCCCATTTCATGATGTCAGCAAAGGACTGAGAAACAGTTTACACAAGAAAGGTGGAGGCTAAGAAGATCAGCAAAGCTTTACTTATCAGTAAGAATACTGTAGCAAAACTTTAACAAACATGGACATGCAACCGTCTCACAGCAACGTCCAGGTCGTCCAAGTTAATGCCTCCACAGGAGCATCTTCTTACATAAGTTGCCAGACACTGCAAAAGAATGGCATGTGTGGATGTTGTCCATAAAAGAATGGCATGTGTGGATGTTGTCCATAAAAGAATGGCATGTGTGGATGTTGTCCATAAAAGTAGCCTCTCCTAAAGCCTGTGTACAAAAGCCTGCCTAGTTCTTGGTTATCTTACACTGTTCCAACATGACGGTGATCCAAAACACAAATGTAAGCCATTTTTGCATTTTTGAAAAACAGGGTGAAAGTGATTCAGGGGCCAAAAATGTCTCCTGATCTGAACATTACTCTCCAACCATCATCCAGGCTCAAAAAGATAGATGTAGCAGGATGTCACCAGTGTGTTCATTCCCTGCCGAGAAGAAAATATACAAAATACTACAGTAGATGTAGTAGTTTTTGTTGTGGGTAGTATTCATTTTTGCATCAACTAATGTGGGTAAAACTGAAGATTTTGTAAGTCATATTATTAACCTTACTTTGATGATATGGATTAAACAAAAATCTGTTAAACTATAAAACTCAGCTTTGTCAAAATTGTGGAAATTTATTTGTTATTATATTAAGTTATTATACTCATTGAAATGCTGATTAAAATCTTACTTTTCAAAGGGTTTGTACTTATGTATATATATATATATATATGTATACATACAGTAAGTGTATGTATCTGAGGTTTGACTTTTCTCCTTTATGTTTAAATAATTCCAGACACAAGCATCGACTCACAGCTTCAGCAGAAATCTGTCTTCATCGTCACTTCCTGGTAATGTAGTGATAAAAGTCTCTGTTGTCTCTCTGACCCATAAACAGAGCAACATTTCTTTTTGTATATGGATTCTATGCTTTTAATTTTAACATTTTACATTATGTAAAATGTGATTGAAAACACAATACAATGATTTGCAAATCTTTTTCCACCTATATTTAATTGAATGCATGAAGTAAATGTTAGTTATATAGCACCCTTCACAGATGTGGAATTATAAAATGCTTCATAGGGCAATACAAGGAAAATAAGTACACTACAAAGACAAAAGTGTAGCAAAAAAAGGCAACTGGACTTAGTTGAAATTCTTGAAGATGTTTCGCTTCTCATCCAAGAGGCTTCTTCAGTTCTGCAGAACTACTATTCACTACCTGAAGAAATACCATGACCTGGATGACTGAGAATCTTCACAGACAACCTGGATGGTCCTTTTCCTCTTTATCCTGGAGGACGGGACGTCCATAATGTCCAGAAACAGTCTGAAGTGTGGACTGGTCAGACCACTTTGGGTCATTCCATCTCAGATGAGCTCAGGTCAGAGAAGATGTCAGTGTTTCTGGTTGTTGTTGATGTATGAGTTTCATTTTACATGGTTGAGTTTTAGCTGTCACTTGTAGATGTAAAGACCAACTGTGTTCTAAAGTGTTCCTGAGCCCACATGGTAAATATCCTTTACACAATGATGTTGCTTTTTATTCCAGTGGCTCCTGAGGGGTCAAAGGTCATAATCATTCAATGTTGGTTTTCGGCCTTTTCCTCAACTTTCTGAGTTTTTTTAGAACGTGTTACAGGCATCAAATTCAAAATGAGTGAATATTTGCAAAAAAAAACAAACAAAAAAACACAAACAACAACAACAACAAAAAAAACTAATAAAGTTTCTAAGTTTGAATATTAAATATCTTGTCTCTGAAGTGTAGTAATTGAATATGGGTCTAAAAAGATTTGCACCTCATTGTATTGTTTTTATTCATGTTTTACACAATGTCTGAACTTCATTAGAATTTCAGTTTGTAGCAGTGCTTTAGCTCAAGAGTTTAAACTGGTGTCAGTGTCTCAAGACAACCCTTGATTTTTTTGACTCTCCAGCAGAGGGTGATTTCACTCACCAGCTACATTGTAGTGTTTCTCAGATTTTGTCAGTTTTTTTTAATTAAATTACTTTGTGGTTGATTTTCATGTTTGTCTCAGTTGATATTTATACATCCAATCTAAACTTGTAGAGCTGCTATTTTATTGATTGTTTTCCCATCAGACATTGCTGCTGATCACTTAACCTCAAAAAGTGTCGACTTCTTCATCGACTCTGAGGCCACGCCCCCCGTCAGGCCACTGAGGTCACAGTCTCTTTATAACTCATCGGGTATGTGGAAAACCTGCTGACTTGTATTTTTAATTATGAAGATGATTAATGGTGAAGAAATTAAAGGAACAGTTTAACATTTAGATAACTGCTGCGGTTTTCTGCTGTGGGATTCGTTGGGGGGAAAAAAGTTGAAGCAGAGATGAATATTGTCTTCTCTTTCATTTTGACTCCACCCTCCTCCCTTACAGTTTCCTCCCACCAGCCCCCCGGTTACCTTGTCCAGTACTCACAACCAGACTCCACCCTACCCACCTCCCACCTCTTCTATCCTCAGTACCAGATCCCATCTTCCCACTATCCCCCTTTCAATACACCATTCCCTGAACAGAGACCTACCCACGGCCTCCCCACCCACGGCCTCCCTACCCACGGCCTCCCCCGTGTGCACAGTAACCCCTCCCTCCTCAGTCCTCCTCCCCCTTCTTCCTCAGCTCCTGCTCACTGGCCTTTGCCTGACCAGCCATACTTCAGTTTGACCAACATGCTCTCTCTGGCCATGAGCATGGCGCAGTCCTTCTTGCCTCCATCAGCGGCCTCACATCAGCACTTCCTCCCTCACACCCAGCCCCTGTCACCCGTATTCTCCCATCCCATGTCTCCGTCCCTTGGTCTCAAACACCACCCTCCAACATGCACCTCCTTTTCTGCTCCCTTCTCCCAAATCCCCACCAGCACTTCCATCTTTAACACTGACTCTGCCGAGGACAGCCAGCAGGGGGCTTTGCCACGTGACAGTGCAGACAGGCCTCAGGTAATGGAGGAGTCTCTGTGGTCACATGACATTAGCTTACCTTTGTTTTCATGGTGTATTTAGTTATTCATTTTTTATTTTGAAAATATGAAAAAATGGACAGTTTATATTCATCAACTTTACATGTAAATGTCAAGGTAACATGATTAACATAAAATTTAACAGTAATGTACACACAGTAATACACAATGTTACCTTTATAGTATAGAAACAGACACAATGTTAAGTGTTAATTATATATAATTTTCCACCTCTGAAATGCACCTTGTGTGTTGTAGGTTTGATTTATGGATCGGGAGCTTTTCATAAATAATCATCTTGATTCCCCCCAGTCAGTATTTAGGATTAAATGAGCCTGGTTTAAATAGACATAGATTTTAAAAACTAGTTTCTCTACTCTGGTTACAGGAGTAAAAAAATCAAGTGATGTTAATCTGAGTTTCCACCAAGTGGAATGGTTCAGTTTGGTTCAGTACAGTATTACAAAGAAAAAAAGAGCTGCTGGACATCCTCCATTGTTGTCTGTTGTGTCGCGTTCCATGTCATCGTTCACTGTCCTCACACCAAAACAATGTCATCAGGCACAACCCACACCCTGCCTTCCAAGTAAAAGTACTGTTCTCAGTTGAAACGCAAGCCTGACCCAGAATGTTACCATTCCAAACCATACTGTACTGTACCAAACCCAACCGTTCCATGATGGAAACACAATAGAAGTGCATTCATTCATTCATTCATTCATTTGTTGATTCATTTAGTCACTGCAGCATCAAAGTCCATCTCAGATGAAAGTTGGCTTTGCTTTGCCCCCTAATGGTAAGACTATTGACATTACAACACAACGTCAAAACAAACAACACAATTGAAACATTTCTTTGTGGTTTACAGGTTCAGACACAGACACTACACTGAGTCCAGCCAGTGTTCCCAGTTCAACCAGTGTCGTCAGTTCAACCAGTGTCCCCAGTCCGACCGGTGTCCCCAGTCCGGCCGGTGTCTCCAGTCCGACCAGTGTCCCCAGTCTGACCGGTGTCCCCAGTCCGGCCGGTGTCTCCAGTCTGACCGGTGTCTCCAGTCCGACCAGTGTCCCCAGTCTGACCAGTGTCCCCAGTCCGGCCGGTGTCTCCTGTCCGACCGGTGTCCCCAGTCCGACCAATGTCTCCAGTGTCTCCAGTCCGACCGGTGTCTCCAGTCCGACCGGTGTCCCCAGTCCGACCAATGTCTCCAGTGTCCCCAGTCCGACCGGTGTCCCCAGTCCGGCCGGTGTCCCCAGTCCAGCCGGTGTCTCCAGTCCGACCGGTGTCCCCAGTCCGACCAGTGTCCCCAGTCCGACCAATGTCTCCAGTGTCCCCAGTCCAACCGGTGTCCCCAGTCCGGCCGGTGTCCCCAGTCCGGCCGGTGTCTCCAGTCCGACCGGTGTCCCCAGTCCGACCAATGTCTCCAGTGTCCCCAGTCCAACCGGTGTCCCCAGTCCGGCCGGTGTCCCCAGTCCAGCCGGTGTCTCCAGTCCGACCGGTGTCCCCAGTCCGACCAATGTCTCCAGTGTCCCCAGTCCGGCCGGTGTCTCCAGTCCGATCACTGTCTCCAGTCCGACCGGTGTCTTTAGTGTCCCCAGTCCGACCAGTGTCCCCAGTCTGACCAGTGTCCCCAGTCCGACCAGTGTCCCCAGTCCGACCAGTGTCCCCAGTCCGACCAGTGTCCCCAGTCTGACCAGTGTCCCCAGTCTAACCGGTGACCCTGGTGTGTCCAGTGTCCTCGGAGTGAGCTCATTTTCTTAATGTGTTTTATTTTTTTCTGTGACTCTCCTTTAATTTGTAAAACAGCATAAATAAAGTACATGCTTGATAATAAATATACAAACCACAAGACGTAATGTAAGTTAAGCACACACTATTGTTTTTCCCTCCTCAGGTGTCTCCACCTGTCTCTCCTTCACCCCGACTGTGTCCCATCCATGAAGGTAAGACAGAAACAGATGAAGCTGTTTACAAAGGTGATCATGTGACCAAACAATGTACAGTTTGTGTAATGGTTCTACTAAAGTGCTTAAATACATTCAATTTACACATTTGTCACATACGAGCTTTCTCAAAGCCTGACCTTCAAGAAGACAAACTCTATGATTTTCCTGTAGCTCCACCTTCAGGACAAACGTTTCCTGTAGCTCCACCTTCAGGACAAACGTTTCCTGTAGCTCCACCTTCAGGACAAACGTTTCATGACTATGATTTTTCCTGTAGCTCCACCTTCAGGACAAACGTTTCCTGTAGCTCCACCTTCAGGACAAACGTTTCCTGTAGCTTCACCTTCAGGACAAATGTTTCATGACTCTATGATTTTTCCTGTAGCTCCTCCTTCAGGACAAATGTTTCCTGTAGCTCCACCTTCAGGACAAACATTTTATGACTCTATGATTTTCCTGTAGCTTCACCTTCAGGACAAATATTTCCTGTAGCTTCACCTTCAGGACAAATGTTTCATGACTCTATGGTTTTTCCTGTAGCTCCACCTTCAGGACAAATGTTTCCTGTAGCTCCACCTTCAGGACAAACGTTTCATGACTCTATGATTTTTCCTGTAGCTCCACCTTCAGGACAAATGTTTCATGACTCTATGATTTTCCTGTAGCTCCACCTTGAATCTTCCTTGAAGCCCCTCCTTTAAGATATATTTTTGTCTGTCTGTCTGCAGTGAAAAAACCTTCAGTCGTCACCAGAGGTCGCTTCCAGGTCATGCCAACTAAAGATGTTCTTGCTGTCTGCCCTCAGCAGCCACGCCCACTCAGCCAAGCCATACCTACTGCCCACTCCCCACCTCCCTTTGTACTGAACCAATCAGAGAGCTCAGAGAAGAACACAGAGGAGCAAAGGAAATTAGACGCCAGTGTTGTAACCATGACTGGTTACCATGACAACCAGGCAGGACTGGTTGATGGAAGGAGGAGGGATGAAGGCGGAGAGTGGGAGGAGGAGGAGGAGAGGGGGAGGAAGGGGAATCGACCAGTTGTCTGCAGCGTTGGCCAATCATGGAGCCGCTCTGCAGCCATAATCAGCTCTGATGAATCAGAAAGTGAGAAAGAGGAGATGTGGGAGGAGCTTCAGGAGCTTCGTGAAAGGTGATTGGTGCATTGAAAACGTGTGTTTCTAATCTGTAAAATCAAATTTGAAAATAATGATCAATACATCAAACTTTCCTCCACACTGACTCCGCCTCCTCCCAGACATTTGGCGGAGGTGCAAAGTTTGCAGGCCAATCAGAAGCAAGAAATTGAGGCACTGTACCTGAAAGTGGGTAAAGTCCCGCCCCCCGGCATCGTCTCAGCAGCTGCCATGTTGAGTCATCGCCAACGGCGCCTCTCCAAGACAGGAAACTATGCTCCGGTCCGCAGAAACAGCCTGCAGAGACTGGACGTGCTGCCCCCTACAGGTAGGAGGACACTATAAAAAGATAATGATGTCTTTCACGTTTAATATTATATATTTTGTTGTTGATGTTTGTGATTCAGGCATCATGAGGAAGAGCTCAGTGAGCGCCAGCAGCAGTGGTTCACAGGAGAGAGTTGGAAAGGGCGTGACCTTTGCCCCTGAACACAGCTGCATGGTGAGTTCACTGTGAATATATAGTGTTCTTTGTAGTTTTGTGATTCTTTTATGATTTTATGTTCAGATCAATTTATAATTTATTCCCAAAATATGCCACATTTATTATGTTAAATTGCAAAAATATTGTATATATGGGCAACATTACATGACAGAGTTGTGATGCACACAGCTATAAAACTGTGGAAATCTCTGTGTTTATTAAATAAACTCTAACCTCCAGAGGGATGTCTTCAGTGATATACTATTATTAATTTGTCCAGTATTTTTTAAACACACTCTGACAAATGACAGTATGGTTTGTTTTGTTTCTCCTTTAGTGAGAAAGTGGCTGAACAAGTGAAGATGAGAAGAGGATGGAAACTGCTTCACTTTGTTTACCACCCCTCCATTAACCAGTTCACTTCTCCAGTTAACCAGTTTGCTTCTCCATTTACGTATGTCTCCAGTGATATAACTGTGATAAACCAGCTACAGAGTGTAGGTGTATTTCCTTTTTAAATTATTTTATTTTATATCATTGTTCTTAATCGTGTGTGTGTGTGTGAGAGAGAGAGAAATGATGAGACCAGAAAATTTTCCTGTTTTGGCTATTCTATTCTATTCTATTCTATTCTATTCTATTCTATTCTATTCTATTCTATTCTGTTGGCTTCTCCCTTTAGGTGGCACCACAGCAGATGTGGAGCCTCCATCTTGTCCTCTCCTTTGTGTCCTCCTCTGTTACTCCAACTGTTCTCGTGTCCTCATGAACCTTCTCTGTGGTCTTCCTCCATCTTCAACATCCATTGTCCAATAGAGTCACTGTCCATCCTCTGCACGTGATCAAACCATCTCAACAGTCACAGCAGTCCAAACTGTTCAACCTGAACAGTCCATGGATTATATGCTCATTTCTAATCCTGTCCATCCTGCTCACTCCTAACATATGTAAATCTCAGCATCTTTAGTTCTTCCACCTCAGGCTCCAGCGCCTCCTGTCTTTTAGAGAGTGTCACTGTCTCTGAGTTATACTTCATAGTGGGTCTCACCACCGTCTTATAGACCTTCCCTTTCACTTTGCTGCTCTTCTGCTGTCTCACATCAGCCCTGACACTCGTCTCCACCCACTCCACCCTTCCTGCACCTCTACTGTCCACTGTCCATTGTTTTGGATGGATGACCCCAGGTATTTAAACCTTTCTTCAACTCTGCTTGTTACCTCTTCACCGTACCACCTGTCTCACTGTCATTCACACACAGGTGAACTTTCCCACATCTTCATGGTGTGGCTGATTAACTTTATACCTCTGTAATTCCTACACTTCTGCACATCAGCCTTGTTCTTGGACATCAGTACCACCACTCTTCTTCTTGCTCTCCAAGACTGTATTTAACAATCTGGTCAAAAAAAGTCCACAGTTCTCTCTCCTGGACATGTCCATACCTCCACAGGTATATCATCTGGACCAACTGTCTTTCTGCTCTTCATCCTCACTAACCCTCTGCACTACCCCCCCCCCCCACCTGTTGTCCTGTCTCTCATTTTCCTCATTCATCAGCTCTTTAAAATACTCCTTTGCTTTTTGAATTTGAAGCCACTGAATGCAGGTTTGAATAACAGCCTTCAATCCTTCAATGCTTTCAATGTATTTGACAAAGGTTTGAATCTTAACATTCAAAATGAGCTTTGACTCATGTCTTCGATTCAAGTGTTTTAATCTGAGTGTCTCATTTTAAAATTGTCTTATTAAGCTGAACTAACATGACATCAGTGAGCCTCATCTGGATTACAACACAAAGACTTAGGATTTTTGCTTGAATTTGTCATTAATGTCAAATTCAGTGTTGTTTTTTAAATAGCATGTTTTGTGTGTTACAGTGACCTCCAACAGTGGCAGCTTTTACATTACTTTATCTGTGTGTGCTTGTGCAGATATGGAGGTATAAGGGTGCATCTATGTGGCTGCATATAACAGTATTTTTTGGTGGGGTGGGGGATTGTGGTGAAATTACAATATTGGTTCATTTTTTCCTCCAAGATTTTGTCACATTGCTAGAACTGGATGCTATATCTCATTTTTAAAATGTAAAGCACACTGGGTTTCTTGGTGATGAAATGTGCCAAATAAATTGCCTTGCCTATTTATAATGTCATTCTGTGCACTCTCAGCCCCACCCTGTGTTAGCTGACTCTGCTAACTATCATTGGTCTAACTGATGACAACATTATTAATATGTCCTGCATCTCTGATGGTATGGAGTTGCCATCAATGATGAAAAGTACATAGAGGTTTGAGAGCAACATATGCTCCATCTAGACAACGTCTCTTTCAGGGAAGGACTTTCAGTGAGACAATGTTAAACCACATACTGCATCATCACAACAGCATGGCTTCAAAGGAGAAGAGTCCAGGTGCTGAACTGACCTGCCTGCAGTCCAGAACTTTCAGGTCCAGGACTGTTGAGCAGCTAGAATCCTGCATCAGACAAAAATGGGACAACATTCCTGTCCTAAAAGTCCAGAAACTGGTCTCCTCACTTCCCAGACAGTTGTTAAAAGAAGGGTTTATGCTACACAATGTAAACATCTGCCTGTTCCAACTTTATTTATATGTGTTGCTGCCATCAAATTCAATTTTTTTTTTTTTATGAAATGGCAAAATGTCTTGGTTTCAACATCTGATATGTTGTTTCTGTTCTATTAGGAATAAAATATGGGTTTATGAAATTTGAAAATTATTGCATTCTGTTTTTATTTATAGTACATTTTACAGAGTCCCACCTTTTTTGGAATTTGGGTTGTATTATTTCCTCTTTTATATATGTAGTTATTTTATTTTGATAATGAGCATAAATTTTTATTGTTTATGTTTTATTTTAATAATACATTATTCAGTTAGTTCGTTAGATTTTCTCTTTTCCCCTCATTTTCTTCACGAAATGACAACGAATGCTTTTTTGTATGACACCACCAGGGGGCGCCTCTTTTCGTTTAGGGTCGTTTCTGTCTGGCCCGACCTTCTACCCTCCTCGGAAACGTTCGGCTAAGATCGGCTACTAACGGTCGGTGTGTTCAAATCTTCGGCTGCGGCTCCTGCTGGAGAAACGAGTGAAGAAAGAGCGGAGAGGAAAGAGGGAAACCGACGACAGGAAGCGACAGACGGTGTCTCTCAGCGGAATGACGGTGCTCCAGGAACCTGTCCAGGTAGAAACATATTTTCAGTCCGTTGTCATGAGGAGGCAGCTGAGTGTTCATGAAGCCGAGACTATCTTCTCCGGCCCGGCCACAGCGGCTGATCCAGTCCGCGGGTGAGAGCGTAGCCCGCCGCAGGCCTGCAGCCGCTGCTTAGCGATGGGGCGGTTTTATTGTTGTTAAAGAAACGATGAGTTCACGGATGAATTATCTGTCGTGACGTGAACACTGTGCTTGTGTAGATCGTGTCCGGTTGGTTTCAGTCCAACGGTCATGCCAGAATTCATTGAAAAACGTGTGAAGCTGACGTTTCCATCAGTGTAGCTTTAAAAAGAAACAGGACGGAACAGCTGTTTTGGGTCATGTGGGACGTTCGGTTGCTGTTCATCCCTTCGGCGTAGATTCAACAAATAAAGCGTGTTTAAATCTACACACAAACAGCTCTTGTGTTGACGGCTGCGTTCTGGTGGAAGCCAGAATGTTGGCGGAGGACTTGACCACTGCTAACAGTTAAAGTTTGTATTGAGCTGTAACAGAACGTATGTGGTTTGAGTTTATGTCGCCGAATCGATCATGAGACTACATGAGTTATTTTCTAGTTTGATCAGAAGCGTTTGCTTTTGTCGAGAGGCAGCATAACACCAAACACTTAGATGTCATATGGAGTTTTGTATCACGAACGCTGCTAACGCTAAAATGCTAACAGTAGAGTTGTTTTGGCCCGTTAAACTGCCTGTTTGTGGTCGAGTGGCTTCACTTTAGTCACATTCAGCTCTGAAGCTCACAGCTAATACAACGAGCTTCACGGTGGTTCACTCAGTTAATGTTTAAACATTAAGTCCACATGAACAGTCAGACGGGAGCTAGTTAGCTTCTTGTTGCTAACGTTAGCAAACGTCAGGCAGCAGCCGGTTAGCTGTAGTCATCAGCTGATTGGCTGCCATGTTATCCAGACCAGGCCTTTTTTTATTTTTCACACTGTGCTCGGTCGATAGTATCCACAGCTCTGCTACTGACGTCATGACTTGAAGTAAACAGTGATACAGTGACGTCACACAGTACATTTTTCTAAACCTAAAGGTCACGAGTTAATGCTCACGGATGAATGTGAACTCACAGGTTAGAAGTAACCTTGTTATCTCTGGTTACCTAAACTTCAAAGCCAGTGTCACTCCACCACCTGAGCAGAAAACACACGTGAGAGGAGAGAAGCAAGAACGTACGTAGTTACATTAACGCACACACACACTCAGCTGCGTCGCTCACTCACTCAACCACTTGTGCAATACAAGCACTAACTAAGTACGTAACTAACCAGAGGCAACTGCTCTATGACAGCATGGGAAGCTCTGCTTCCTCTAGAGTGTCATAAAATTAATGGTCAAATATGCACAATTTATTTATACTTCAAGACTAAAAGTGTGCTAAAGATCAACTATATGACTGTTTTGTTGAGAATCAGCTGTTTAGCACAGATGCCTGATGTGATTTTCTTCTCATGCATTCAGCAGCACAGTGCATTAAACCCAGGTTAAGCTCAGCTTCAGTTGATCTCTATGTGATCTCTGTGTCTATTTTTTAAAGGTTTATTTAAGAAATGTGATTTCTTATCACTTTGATTTTACTCCAAGTTTAAGATTTTACACCAAGTCCATGTGTGGTTCATTACGTGTATGTGCCAGTTCTTCAGTATAATATATAATTCTGCTGTATCAAGTTTTAAATTCAGAGCTCTACAGTGTGCAGCTGCTATGAGAAATACAGAAGAGAGAAAGAGAAAATTACCTGGCTAATAATATAATATTAAAATATACCGATAAGTCATGATATTTATTATCTCTTGTTGAGGCTTTAGGTTTTGTCAAACCAGCCAGGCAGTGAAATCTTGACTTTGTAGACCTTACATCTCCAGTCTACACAACAGGTTCAGTTATCCAGGTTAGCTAATTAACTTGTTAATGTGTTGTTTGAAAGCAAATCAGTTAGAGTTAGAGTGGGAGAAACACAAATGCACAAACATTGTGTTCCTCCAACAAGAAAGGAACCCTGTGGAAAGCTATTACTGATGCGGTCACATTGCATATTTCAAAAGATATGGTAGCGATTTACAGTGTGGAAAAGCCAGGATTTTATCCACATGCTGAAAAAGGTATGAGCTACCAAACTGCAAGAGTTTTGCTCAAGTTACTTTGCCTCACATGTACAACTGCACACGAGAGAGGAGAATAAAGAGCTCGTGGAGGTGTTTTACTCCTGCACAACAGACTCATGGTCCAGTCCAACTATGCAGCCCTACATTAGTTTTTTGAGAGTAAAAAAAAAATCTGTTATAATTGAAAATTGATTTTGGTTTAAAAAAAAAATAAAAAATTGGAGATTTTATTTTTAAGCCATATCATATCCAGCCTTAGTTACAGCATTAGTCAATATTTAGACTTGTTCACGTCAGTGTGTAGGACTAATTGTTCTGTCCTTTCCTGACCACATCGTCTTCTCTCGTTGTTTGGTGCTGGTTAGGGATTCACCTGCACCTGAAGCGCCGGAGAAGAGAAGAACAAGCTTGAAACTGAATGATCCACCTTCTGCTCTGATCTATTGATCTGTCATCAGCTCTGTGAAATGTGATTGGTTACATGTTTACTTCCTGTATGTGTGTTCAGGCTGCAGTATGGCAGGCTCTAAACCACTACGCCTACCTGGACGCTGTTTTTCTTGCCGAGAGACTCTACGCTGAAGGTAACACCTGTTTATCTACCTACACACACACACACACACACACACACACACACACATATTTTTATATAAACACTACCGCTACCAAAAGTTTGGACACACCTTCTCATTTAATGGTTTTTCTTTATTTTCATGACTGTTTACATTGTAGTTTCTCACTGAAGGCATCAGAACTATGAATGAGCACATATGAAATTATGTAGTAAAGTGTGAAATATGTAAACATGTTTTATATTTTAGATTCTTCAATTAGCCACCCTTTGCTTTGATTACTGCTTTGCACACTATTGGCCTTCGTCGTCACCTGAAATGGTTTTCCAACCGTCTTGAAGGAGTTCCCAGAGATGCTGAGCACTTGTTGGTCCCTTTTGCCTTCACTCTAAGCTCCACCCCATCCCAAACATCTCGATTGGGTCATCTGGCACAGCACTCCATCACTCTCCTTCTTAGTCAAATAGCCCTTACCCAGCCTGTGTGTTTGGGGTCATTGTCCTGTTGAAAAATAAATGATGGTCCAACTAAACACAAACCGGATGGGATGGCATGTCGCTGCAGGATGCTGTGGTAGCCATGCTGGTTCAGTGTGCCTTCAGTTTTGAATAAATCCCCAACAGTGTCACCAGCAAAGCAACCCCAAACCTCCTCGTCCATGCTTCGCGGTGGGAACCATGCATGTAGAGACCATCTGTTCACCTTTTCTGCGTCACACAAAGACATGGTGGGTGGAACCAAAGATCTCAAATTTGGACTCATCGGGCCAAAGCACAGATTTCCACTGGTCTAATGTCCATTCCTTGTGTTCCTTGGCCCAAACAAATCTCTTCTGCTTTTGGCTTTTCCTCAGTCGTGGTTTCTTAGCAGCTGTTTGACCATAAAGGACTGATTGTGTGGCATTTATCTGGGCTCTAATCTGGGGTGCTGTTCACTTGTGATTTCTGAGGCTGGTGACTCAGATGAACTTATCCTCAGCAGCAAAGGTGACTCTTGGTCTTCCTTTCCTGGGCCGGTTGTCGTGTGAACCAGTTTTGTTGTAGCACTTGATGGTTTTTGCGACTGCTCTTGGGGACACATTCAAAGTTTTCAAAGACTGACTGACCTTCAGTAATGATGGACTGTCGTTTCTCTTCACTTAGCTGATTGGTTCTTGCCATAATATGAATTCTATTCAAATAGTGCTGTCAGTTGTGTACCAAACTGACTTCTGCACAACACAAGTGATGGTCCCAACCCCATTAAGAAGGCAGGAAATTCCACAAATGAACCCTGACAAGGCACTGCTGTGAATTGGAAACCATTTTAGGTGACTACATCATGAAGTCCACTGAGAGAAGAACAAGGGTTTGCAGCATTGTCAACAAAGCACTTTGAGGAATCTAAAATATAAAACATATTTAGAGTTATTTCACACTTTTTTGTTTACTACATAATTCCATATTTATTCATTCATAGTTTCATGCCTTCAGTGAGAATCTGCAATGCAAATAGTCAAGAAAATAAAGAAAAACCATTAAATGAGAGGCACTTCATATAATAAGGCAGAGACCTCATAGTAATATAGAGAGAAGAGAAACCCAACAGTTCACCTGGCATCAGTGTAGAGAAAAACAGGAAGAGGACGGAGGACAGGAGGGGGACAGACAGAAGACGTCTGTGAGAGTAGTTCTAAAGAGGTAAGTGTCATGATGTGATATGCACATACAAAGACTGTGAGTGACTAAGAAAACTGAATCATTTTGAACACCCAGGTGCACCATGGGAATGTAATGTAATGTAACTTTATTTGCAACGCACTTTAAAACAACAAAGTTGACACAAAGTGCTAACAATATAAAACATTAAACTAAAAATAACAAATGAATGAAAATATAAAACACATTTAAAATATAATAAAATACTAATAAAACATTAAAAAAATTTATAACAAAGAATAAAATCAAATAAATAAAATAAATTAAAATCAGGAATCCTCCTTACAGTCTAGGTCTATGGCACACAAGAACAAGTTTAGGTGTATCTGCTTTTATCCACACTGAAACACTTTTGAAACAGGTCTCATGAAAATCTGATTAATCAGCAAGTGAAACAATAATGTATATTATTGTATTGTATTAATCATATATTATTAAAGATATAGTAGTTCATTACCGTATGACATTGTACATCTTACTACATATTGCTATTTTTGATGGGTATATGCCCAGCTCCTTACTGATACCTAAAGGTACTCTGTGCTGATGAACCTTTTTATAACTAGATTTCTCTCCTTCAATTGGACTATATATTGTATTATTACACATTTATATATATATAAATGTGTAATAATACAACTGATTATATGAAAATGTTATGAAAGCCCTTAGACCCAATTGTATTGTTACATTTACCTTGAAATACAAAAACATTCGATTCCCCAAACCAAAAATAGCTGCAAGCAATGATGAGGTGCCAAGTACACTGGGGTTTGTTGAGACCAGGTTAATATTCTAATTTCTAAGCAGGTTTGATGTTTAGGTGAGTTTAAGCTTCTATCCACACAGAAACTGCAAAAAACATAAGCAGTCTATTTCTTTGTCATCTCGAATATGTTTACAATAAACAGGACATCGTTTCAATAAATGTCTCCGGCCACACAAACCCCTAATAATACTCAACACACTGTAGTACATATGCCGGGCCTGCAAGTGGCGCTGTACCGCTGCTACACCAAAAACTGAGAAGACGACATAGTACACATTAGTGTATACAATCACAGACACAGACGGAATGAACAAAACCAGGGAAAGGGAAGGGAAATAAAATACCTTCTCACCAATAGACCATTCAAACTGCTTTACACTACAATTTTGCTTTTCACCCATTCACCATTCACTCACATTTATACAGCACTGCTATGTGCAGTGCTGTTTCTAAAATACATCTTTCATAACCTAGGGCTGCAACCAACTATTATTGTCATAATCGATTACTCTGTCAATTGTTTTTGCGATTAAACAAGCACTTGTTTGGGCCATAAAATGTAAGAAAATGTCGAAAGTTTTTTCCCAAACCTGGAATAATGATGTTCTCAAATGTCTTGTTTTGTCTACAAACCAAAATGATTCAGTTTTAATGATTTCTTTGCTATTTGGTGCAAAGAAACAAGAAAATATTTACACTCAGTAAGGTGAATTATTATATTGATTCAAACCAGCCACATGCTTTTCCTTTAATCTAATTTTGAATTTACCCCACCTGGGCTGGTCAGGAATGATCAACGGACTGCATGTGACCCGTGGGCTGTATCATGCCCAGGTCTGGTTTAAAGGGTGGACTTTACCAACATGGACGATGCTTTGTGGTGTCAACCACAGTCAGTGCAGCATCTACTTATGCTGTATATGTCTATGGTCCTGTTTGTGAGGTCAGAAGCGTTTGATCTGTCTGTCTTCCTGTCTCTCTGCCTGTCTCTTAGTGAAGTCAGAGGACGCCCTCTACCTGTTGGCTACATGTTACTATCGCTCAGGGAAGCCATACAAAGCTTACCGGCTGCTGAAGGCACACAGCTGCTCCACACCACAGGTTCGATTCTTGTTGGCCAAGTGCTGCGTGGAACTGAGCAAGTAAGTACACACACCAGTATACACCAACACACACCAGTATACACCAGTACACACCAGTATACACCAGTATACACCAACACACACCAGTATACACCAGTATAAACCTACACCAGTATAAACCAACACCAGTATAAACCAACACCAGTATACACCAGTATACACCAACACACACCAATATACACCAACACACACCAGTATACACCAACACACACCAGTATACACCAACACACACCAGTATACACCAACATACACCAGTATAAACCAACACCAGTATAAACCAACACCAGTATACACCAACACACACCAATATACACCAACACACACCAATATACACCAACACACACCAGTATAAACCAACATCAGTATACAACAGTATACACCAACACACACCAGTATACACCAGTATACACCAACACACACCAATATACACCAGTGTACACCAACACACACCAGTATACAACAGTATACACCAACACACACCAGTATACGCCAACACACACCAGTATACAACAGTATACACCAACACACACCAATATACACCAGCATACACCAACACACACCAGTATACAACAGTATACACCAACACACACCAGTATACAACAGTATACACCAACACACACCAATATACAACAGTATACA